>DWDU01002717.1:0-12390 GCA_018245575.1 Jemadia suekentonmiller
TGCGCAGGTTTTCTCACGTTTTCCGTCTCCGTTATAGCAAGTGATATTTAAACTTAAAACGCAGATCTGTAAAGCGGTGTGCGCTAGGATGTGAACCCGGGACCCCGGGGTGAGACGTCGGATTTCAAACCACTAGGCTATCAACACTTACGTCATCTACATACTTGGAATTACCTAAATATCTTTTATAAATTTCACGTGCACCGCCGAGTATAAAATTTGACATGGTTAAAGATTATACAGCGACGGCGTTCAGAAAGCTAAACTTTTTAAATAATAAATATGCAATGTAAGCAATAATGAAATATTCATTTTTATGTTCATATAGAAACAGTAAAACGGAAAAGATTTATAGTGATGTTTTCTGCCATATGAACCCTAATAATATTCGAACTTAAACATTTAATGAATTGATTGCCTCGTTGGTCGTGTTGGTGACTGCCTCGTTGGTTGTGTTGGTGACGACATTGTTGGTCGTGTTGGTTGGAAGCGTGACTACCGATCAAGAGGTCCTGGGTTCGATTCCCGGGTCGGGCACTATAGGATTTTTCTAAATTAGATTTTCTAATAGTGGCTCGGAGTCTGGATTTGTGCCCGATGCATGGCAATAGGCTCACCACCTATTTTATAGCGGGACGTAAACATTACTGGTGATATGTGACAGCATTTTAAGATCAAATATCATTTGCTACAAGGGTAAAACATACACATTTTGAAGTTCGTCGTTAAATTCTCATTGTATTGCATGCCGAGTTCACATGGCCAGCCTGATATATTGGCCGCTCTTAAATGGATATATAACTGCGGCTACCAATGCCATACAATATAATTACCTAAGGTCAGAAAAAACAACTCTGAGAAAATTATCCATTTCTATTTGGTACCATCATTCATAGGAGTTTTCTCCATCAGGTCGATATACGTACCTATTAGGAAGCGTTTGACTGTACTTAATTCTGGCAAGTTAGTAATGCAATGATTCGTTTACACAAGCCGTACACTATTGAGCGCGGACAACAGAAATAATTGGGTCGCCAAAGCTGCTATTGCACTGGGGAAATATGCTCCCAACCACAAACAGAATGAATCCAAGATGTACATAAACTGTCTGCTCCTCCCGTGATAGCAACAAGAAAAATGTAGGGAGATTCTGAGAAAACAGCGCTAACATAACGTGACGTAAAGAATTAATTTATTGAGAAATTTTCTAGAAAACTCTCACGAGAATACAAAACGTTACTAATACATATTTTCGTTTTTACATAAGTAGGTAGTAGATGCGACCACTCGTCTATTAAAATAAATAAATAAATATCGGACATAGACTCGGATTTAATAAGACGCAGAACTCATTGGACTTTTCCCTATTATCTTTTTTTTGGTTCTAATTAATAAGGTTGTGAAAGACTCGATTGGATATTTTTACTAAAACTTTGTTTCTTTTATCAGCGCTTAACGTGTGACGTCCATTTTGACGTAGTCTTTATTGAAACGAGCACAGTCACTCATTGCGTAAATGACCATTATCTTTTGTACTTAATAAAAAGTTTTGAGCAATAGGTGTTATTTGGTGATAATAGGCCAATTATGTTGGAGACCTTTCATGGTGGATTAAAGTGCCCTCACTTTAGTTCCGGATTACTTCCAGCGGATAGCTACAGATGTCCACCGATCCTCAGAAAATCCATGAAACCGTAAATTTGAATAGAAACCAGGAATAAAAACTTTATAAAACAGTTATTAAAAAAAAATTAAGTCTTTTAAGTCAATTATATTATAACATTAAATTTCAAACTGGCATTATATTAGATGAAGCATGTATTTTAATAAATTGATATTAAATTTTTAGTTAAAATTAAGTTATTTCTTCCGCGATAAAATTGCATGCACGTACCGTACATATAGCGTCTGCCTGAACTTCAGCTAATCATCTCAACACGTAATAAAGTCGCTTCAAATATTCACACTTGTGGACGGAATAACGTAACGTAACATCACCCCTTTGGAGAAGTAAGCTGAAATAGAACCGATTAAGATTTTATTTCTTTGCATTTTCTTGTAAAGTACCTTTATATTGAACATGCACAAAAGCACATGTTACGTTATTAAACAAAAAATGTATAAATAAAAAATAGAAAAAATTGATTACAAAAACATATTAATATGTATTAAAAATCACATTTTTCTAGAAAAAAGAAATAGTAAAATTATTCCAAAGGTAAAGTAGCATTAAATAATTGGCATGATCTTTCATTTTGAACAGTAAATGTAAAAAAATTGGCTTTTTTTAGAAAAACCTTCATTGCTATTTTAGGTTCAACGAAAGGTTCGCTGCTTTGTTGGTCGTATCGGTTGCAAGCGCGACTGCCGATCGAGAGGTCCTGGATTTAAATTCCGGGTCAGACTCAATTGGATTTTCCTAATTTCTATCTTCTAGTATTATCTCAACTAGGACTGGACTAGGACTGGATTTGTGATCTGTGTAGGGCAATAGGCTCATCACCTTTTCCACAGTGAGAGGGCAACGTAATTGGTGAAACATGGGAGTGTACTACACTCCTCTGCCCGCCTCTTCAGGGACTATATTCGCGATGTTACGTTAAATGTAGTCAAAATATCGCTATACTTTAATGCACATTCTCATTCGACATCTGTTCCTTTACTCAATTTTGCCAACGATTCCTGTACTTGTGTACGTGCATTAAAATACCCAATTAAATAGCGCACGCTTCCGGGAGCGCGTGATTCTTTGAACACTTTGTAACTGCGATAATGATAAAAATCCCGACGCGGAGATGTGTTATTTTAGTGAAAACACGTGAACTTCATAGCGCTACCGTTCTTTTCAACGGAAATACCTTTTTCGCTTTGTCTCTTTTGTGTTGAAAAATAGAAAATGTTGCCAACTAGTTTTCACACATATACTACACAGGAACGTATGTTGGCTGGCTGAAATTATTGGCAACATAAATGTTTTTTTCCTATACACATTTATAAAGGTAGATTAGGACACAGGGCAAGGTGCAAGTGTAGGTTGATGTAAGGAATCCCTCAATGAAAGGATTCCTTACAGCAACCATGAACAGAGATAGGATGATTATGATGATCATGATCGTTAACGTACGAGACATTTTATAAGACAAGATACGTTTCCATGTGACGAAATATGTAAATTGAATAGTACTTAAATACTAAGTTATTTTAAATACGAAAGTTAGGCTGTAAGTTAGTATATTAAGGTGCGATGACTGCTGTGTCTACTGCTGATCCGAATTTAATAAAATATACGAAGAAGGTATTTGAAAGTTTTAGGAAGAAAATGGTTTTTTTTTCACGCAAAAGATGTTTTCAAGCTGTTTATTTAAAAAAAATATTTATAGGTTCTTATAAAAAATGCTTGAAGATTTAACCAAAATAGAACTTATTCTGAACACAAAAATCATCCATCCAAATTTCCACAACGAAGAGGACGGGTCACGGTCACAACTAGTTAGTAAACAATTTATTCAATTTACAAATTTAAATATAGAAATGTCTATATTTTAACCTCAGATTTCTCATTCAGGTTCGTTCATTTTTGAGTATTAATCTAAATTATTTAATATACCTGCTAACGGAACTAAAGTTACCTACCAAAAAATATTATTAATATTGTGTATTATTTGATATTAAGAGTCCTACACAAATATTGACTGCCTCGTTGGTCGTGTTGGTTGCAAGCGCGACTGCCGAACAGGAGCTCCTGGGTCCGATTCCCGGGTCGGGCACTATAGAATTTTCTAATTTAGATTTTCTAATAGTGGCTCTGAGTCTGGATTTGTGCCCGCTGCATGAAAATATGCATCTATTCCATTGTGGGACGTAAACGTAACTGGTCAAATGTGGGAGTGTAATACATTCCTCTGCCTACCTTTTCGGAGATAACAGGCGTGAATATTACGTTTACAAATACTGTGGAAATAATCCTGTTTGACTTTGGATTTATATATGCATTTTATACTTCTATAAAAATTTCATTTTTAGTTTTGAGCTTTGAACATTGTTATTATCATATCACCAGGCCAGGCGCCTTCAATGATGATTGAATAGCGCGTTAAAGACCTGACACTTCCTCTACATCCATTATCACTCTCATCAAACACGCGCGTAGATATACGTAGAGACCTAAATATTTCGTAACAAATCAAAGTATGGCACATGCATTTATTGCACAGTACGCTGTACCCGCGCGGGCACACGCGGCGTCCTCGTTAACCGCTACGTGCGTGGAGTGAAGCTGCTACGGTGCTCGCATGGTCGTTCGTAGCGCTTGTTATTGGAACATGCTATAGAAAAAAAGGAATATTCTACCCATTTATATGTATTTATGTAGATTATCAGACGTCTGGTTAGTATAACTCACGTTATAGTATAATACTTTGATATCAGATTACAGTGTTAAGTTATAGCTTACCTATTGATAACTAATTTCCTACAACCGAATTATTTATTTACGTTTACTCTTCAAAAATACTTAGGAGTTCAGTTTAGTCGAATAAGGTCTATGAGTCATTTACTGTTATACTGTTTTAAAATTGTAGCATTCTATTATACGACCACGCCTTCGACAAAGTTTTTTTTTTTTTGGTTTTTTTTTTCGACTCTTTTATCGTTTTACTGCTGGAACATGGGTATACTGTCACAATGAGAGGGTCAAGGCCTTAGCCTACCACGCTGGCCAAGTGCGCGTGGGCAGACTTCACACGCCTTAGAGAACTTTTTTTTTGAGAACTCTAAGATGTGTAGGTTTAATCACGATGTTTTCCTTCAACGTAACAGCAAGTGATATATAAACTTAAGACGCACACTTTTAAGAGGTGCGCGCTGGGACGTGAGAGCCGGTCTCTCGGAGTGAGAGGTCGAACTTCAAACCACTAGGCTACCACTGCATACCCCTCACTGACAGAACTCAAACAGAGATTAGGCATCATTTCGAGTTTAAAACACCTCAAAATTTACTCATTAATCATTAATTAAAGTGTAATATTAAAATACAGTAATTTACAGTTTTCTGAACTACGAATAGTAATATTGACGAACTATGCAAGCACTAATCTAATAAAAATCATCATACAAACGCTTATGAAATGTCTTCAGTACCACTTTGTTTCCGTCCACTGCTGGGCATAGGCCTCTTCAAGAGCACGGCAGCTATGGCTCTATTTTTAGCTCTCCATATTTAACCACTGCAGCTACTGCACGTGTACCGTCCTGCCACCTCGCTAGAGGGCAATACATTTGCCAAATCGTGGTGTCCACTTCAAAACATATGTGTCTTATTATGTAGAAAATCAAATATCCGAAATTATATGCGGTTAGTTAGGCAAGGCTTATAAACCCTCAAGGCGTCGCTGCGGCGAACCTCGTAGCATATATCAAATAAATTGCATTAACTAATACTGGGATCGTGTCTAGTGTTTATTACATTAATGTCTCTATTATATCCGTTTAGTTTGGGAAAATATATTTTTCTATCTATGAAGTACTCTCTTCTAATATTTTCGAACGTGCGGGCAACAACGACGAGTGACCACTGCCGTCCGAGACATCTATTATCGATCTAACAAGACTGCATTCTTAAGGTAGTTATTGTCAGTTAGTATAAGACAATAATAAGACACATATCAGCTGCTGTTAAGAAGATAAGACCGGAGTGCGTCAACAAGAACTGAAGCTCATAAGCGATGCCCTGTCTTTTTTCAATATGTGTCAAACAACCATTTCTTTAACAATAATTTACACTAATGTCACAAGTTTACAGTTGTCAAGTCTGTGTTGAACATTTAGCGATGCTCTATCTCCGTGTAAAATATTTAAGTAGAGTAAGTAAACATCTTTTCTGTTACATTTCAACGTTTGTAACCTGAAAAGTCTTCTATTATTTAATAATAATTTACAGTACTGTCACGTTTTTCAAGTTTGTTTTTGTCACCAACCTTGACCTCGGCAGAGTCCATCTGTTTTATTTCTATGTACCTTAACCCTCAAGGGTAGCTTTGAATGGTAAGGGTTATGGTCCTCCCTTACTTGTTGAAGTTCTAAATGCTACGATTCACGCGACCTAATTAATTATTAACAGTTTACTAAAGTTTAACAGCTACTTAACTTATAATGTGCGGTGGAAATTTCGTGAGATATACGTTTCCGAAAAAACTTTTAACAATTTTTTTAACCGACTTCTGACTTTTTCTATATGGCTTCATTTGTATGGCGCGTTGGTGGAGTGGTTAGTGAACATGAGTGTTGCGCTGTGGGTCGTGAGTTCGATTCTTACTCAGAATAAATATTTGTGTAATGAGAATGATGCTTTCTTTGAGATCAGAAAGCGGTGTGTGGAGATGTCCCGAGATATTTTATCTTTTTAATTTTTTACAAGGAACAGCGATAACTTAATGATTTGAAATTCTTGATGCACAATTCTAACTCAGAGAAGTTAATTTAATAATTAATTATCATTGAATGTATATGTTAAGAAAGACATCTTTAGAAAACCTGCTCATATAAACTTATTCACTTCGGAAGTATATCCGCACCCAACTAGGTAACGAGATGTGTTAATGAGTTTTCGGGCAAGTTATAGGATGAAATAATATTATGCTGGCGTTGTAAAAACGCCTCGAGGTGTGTCCGCGAGCAGTACACAGTACTTACTGAATATTGAGCTAACAGAATTGTTACTGGAGCAGAAATAGCCCTAGCTGAGATTATCTGACTCCCTTGTCTGTCTGTCTCTTCCTCCTTCACAAGGCCATCAACTTCCTCTACTGGATACGAATAAGACACAATACGAAGGGCTAAGTTGATAGGTTAGTCTGCGATGCTGGTCAAGTGCTCGTCAGCAAACTTTACACGCCCTACAAAATTTTACGGAGAACTCTTTTCTTCGCGATGTTTTCCTTCGCCGCAATAACGAGTGACATTTAAACTTCAAAAGTATATTTCTTATGTAAAGAGGTGTGCATCAGAATTTGAACCCAGGACCCTCGGGGGAGGCTTTATTTTAAGAGACTAATATATCTATATATCTATACAGAAAAATAAAATTGGAGTGTCTGTTTGTAACATAAAAATAACCGCTCTTTACTAAATGGATAGGTAATGTACATAAGTTACATATATGCTAAAATAACATTTTTATAATTTTTGTGTCTATCTGTCTGTCTGTTTGTTCCGGATAATCTCTGGAACGGCTCGGTGATTTTTAGGGGACTTTCACTGGCAGATAGCTGTTGTAATAATTAGTAATTTAGGCTACTCTCATTTCAGAATTAATGATTTTTAACTCCACGCGGACGACATCGCAAGCACATCTCGTCACTGTATAAAAATATATTTAAAATATCATTATATAACTTTGCCAGATGTTTTAACGTAGTGCGTAAACAACCGCATAGGTAGGACTGATCTCATGATTAATGATTAGCCACTGTTGGCTTTTGATTGTTCTTCAGTATTTCCACGATTACGCACCGATTACAAACAAAGCTGACCGTTAATGTTGCTTTACATAACATGGAATTGGAGGTCATCTACTGATACACTATCTATCACTGGGACGAAGGAATGTTTCCTCTGTAGTATTTTTTAAATAATAATACAATGTCGGGACAACTCATACACGGCCTTTGCAATTAAAATAAGCAGTTTCCGCTATGGTAACTAAACGCATGGCAAACATGTGTATATATGTCATATAAACATACGTACTTATACATATGTGTTCTCTTATAGCAAAACTTAACGTATGCTAGTGCTCATCAAACTAATGTTTGACTGCGGTAGGAACCGAACCCACAACTCTCGCCTTGTATTCAGGGTCAATATCCGAACGACCATTTTTAATGCTACTTTCCATATTCTCTTTATTCACATAAATGAATTACATAACAGAAACATAAGTTATTATTTACTTTGTTACATGCACACATCATTTTTAATTCACACAAATAACAGTTAAATAAAAAAATTAAGTACCACTTTAAAGAATAGACATATAAGACAGTATAATATTATACAAGTAATAAAATTGTTAATTATTAATTACAACATCTATATATTATGTATAGAAGTTAAAATATACGAGAAGAAGAAGATTAAAAGTCCAACGTACAGAAGTTCAACAATCATACTTTTATCTCGCGCTTGTTCAAACTGTAGGTACAGCTGAGAAATCGCTCGCAGCGCCACATAATATCGTCTCTCAGTGATTATCTTCGTAACAATCTCGTTTAAACTTCACCGATGTAGTTCCCGATTGGGTTTACATCTGTTCGATCTTTATTCTTTGGAGACACTTCACTGTGGACTATATACTTTAGGTATGTACTAGAGGTAAGTAATTTGAACTTTTTCCTAATGCGCTTCACGCTCATAACTTCTATTTAAGATTTCATACATTGCGGAACGCATACAAAAGCTTTGAGCATTGTGGCGTGCATCAAACCATGGAAATAGATAGATCTAGACGACGTATAAATATCATAAAATCCTTGTGTGACGATTGTAAAAAACGGGCAGCAGATATCACATATACTGCCACTAACGGGTATTGTAATCCGCCTCAAACGACACTGTGCGAATATGATTATTAGAGTCAACATATGTCTTTTTCCGTCCTCAGATAACGTCGAAGACACGTCCGCCTCCAACCTTACAGTTCACGTACCAAAAACAACAAAATTATCTTTCAGTTTGTACAGAAACATAGCATTTTTTTCATATCACCATTGTTATCTATAGTGATTGAAGGTCGTAAAATAGATTCATTTTATTTGTTTACATAACATTACACTTAATGGTAGAGTCGAAAAGTGTATTAGAAATTAATAAGTGTAATTAAAAGTACAAGAATTAATAAACAAAGTTACGCATGTTCCTAATATCACTACATACATTACAGGCACATTATGTAAGATGGTTCGATGGACGAGTCAAATAATAAACATATATCCCATTTCTTTTTATTATTCACGTCTTTTTTATAATTACGTATATTGTGTTTAATAAATACATTGTACTCAAACGAAGTCGCAATCATGAAATTACTGTGTTAATAATTTGTTCATATTTATGACGTTTTCAAGTTTTAACATATAGAATTCGAATCTCAAATTCCACAAGATCAAGTGATTAACAATTAAACAAGGATAAGGAATCAGTGAACATTATTATATCGGGACGCATTCGTACTAATGCATCACCTAACCATATCAAGCAAGTAAAGTTGAGTGAAAATTTATGAGTTAAAAGAGTAGCTGTCGGATGAAAAGAGGTTTCACAATAAAACGACCACATTTTACCGGCTAGATATACAACTGTAGGTAACGTTCGCGCGCAAGGAGAGCCGTTGCTAGCTGAAAACAAAGAGTTTTAAATGTTATGTTTGTTTTAAAAAGGGCATTTTATTTTTCTTCCTATTTCCACTGTTGCTGTATATTTTTCTTTTGTTAGAACACGCCTTAATTTTTTTTTTTTTACAAAGAAACATGATTCTGAAATGCTTTAGGTTGCTTTTTTATAAAGTTCAATAAAAAATTTAATACGATAACCCTCCAAATGTGTTAAGTAATACATTGTCATAATATAATTAAAATTTTCGTTATTGTATTATTTGTTACTAACTTTTGTTTATGACTGTACCCGATAACGAATACTACACGAAGCCTCTTATCATGATGAAGCTTTTAGGAAGTGCTTTTACAATTTACAATATTATGTATAGGCTTATAATATTACGCGTTTATTAAACCAGAAATAACCAAACAAAGATATTTATTGAATATAAAGGCAATGTGAAATGTTTAAACCCCCAAAAGGCCTCTGCAACAGAACAAAAAGAAAATAGTAAACCATACATTCGATAATTCTACTTATTACAACGGGAAAAGAATTTATTTTCATTTTTCAATTTATTTTAGGCATATTTTATACTAAGTAATTCAAACCCACTATATAAAAGAACAGTGGAGTAACTAAAGAGATAGTAGTGTATTTACAATTGTTAGAAGAATCCCAAAGAAATTAGTTTCTTTAAAACCCACACTTGTTTTCTGTAAGCGTTTGTGTATTTGTGATTACAAAATACTATGTTTAATCTCACAAAAAATATTTTGTCCATCAAACGCCCATCTAGCCATTTGTCCGTACTAAGTATCTGGAGCGGCTCTACCGATTTTGACAATTTTTTTCCTGTCAGGCCGACGACCTTTCAGATAATACTGTATGTTCAGCAGAATATAAGAGTAACGAAATAGTTAGACGTATAATTGAATTGGCATTGTTACAAATAAAATTAAAACAATATGAAGTGACCTAGACTTAAAGGGTTGTTTTGTTTCTATGATTTATACTGTCTAAGTTACATATACTCTATATATTTTAAACTCTCATGTACTTACTCTGTATTTTTAAAAATACTGAATAATTTTAATTTCAAATCTTGTACACTACTGTAAAAGTTATAAAAACAGTTAGTGGTGAAACATGGGAGTGCACTATACTCCTCTGCCTACCGTTATGCTACGTTCTGGCGTTATTTACATATATAAAATAGTGGAAAAAGATCCAAGAAATGCTTTTAGTCCTAGGTAAGTGCATCCTGATATCTACTTACCTGCTATTATCTTTAAACAAAGGAAACTCACGCATGTCCTGTGCGCGCTGGGTTAAATTCTACTGCCCTTTCGTACACGTAATCGTAACTTTCCGTCCCCTAAAAGCCCTTAAGCAAAATCAGTTATTACCCTTGTTGCTATTAAGATAAGATATCAGCACATCAACGCGCGCCCGTGAGCGGTCACATCAAACAGAATGACGAGTCAATATAACTTAGCCAAAACATGTAATTTTACTACACAGTAATAACATAATCCTGTTCGTATGTTGACAATAACGTACTTCTAATAAACATGTACATCGACAATGATGTACATGTTTATTATTTATACCTTTATTTAAACTGCACTGCCTCGTTAGTTGAGCGGTCGCAAGTGCAACCTAGAGGGTCTGAGTTCAAATCCCGTGACGAGTGTTATTGCATTTTTCCAAATTATAATTACTAGTAGCCACTTGAGTGGGATCTGTGCCCGGTGTATGGCAATATGCTTACGCTTTATTCCATAACGGGACGTTAACTTAACTGGCGAAACATGGGAATATTACACTTCTACTAGATATATGAATGTTCAAAATTAATAAGCTATAAAAATCTTCAGTATGTGTAACACAAAATGACGTCTTATAAAAATCATCTTTTATAAAAAATTTGAATAACAAAACAGCAGAGTAATTTTTACGTGCGAGTGAGAATAATTCACATTAATCGCGCTACCGGCTCGCCCCGCGGCGCTCCTCGCCTCGCCGCTCCCTCGAGTGTTCGACATCACTCTTTATCAATATTTCAGTATTCATAATCAATGTATGTTAATATGTCCCTGAAAGCTGGTAAATTCTGCGTATCTTGTTCCTCATTATTTCCATAGTTTTATAACTAAATAGGAGGAGCTGTAAAAATATATGTTTACTACAACATGACATCAGGTCCCTTACAGGGTAGGCAGAAAATCCCGCGAGTTAAATATCTGTATTCTCAAAGATTTTTCGTGCATCTTCTACTTTCAACATCACACGAACACCAGTTTCGAAGACTTCCGACTTCGAATAAATGCATAATTGTATAAATACATGAAATTGATGATGCAAATGAGGTCGTCATCTACTTATATGAATGTAAAAAAATATTTTGTTGATATTACAAAGGATGTATTGCAAATTTAAAACATAATAAAATGTGTAATATGTTGTTTAGCGACAAGTATTGAATAATTTAATGTGTAATGAGATTTTTTATGCCCATAAAGGCTTTATAATGTATAAAAGACATGTATCCTATATGAATTTTGTGTCTTTTTCCATGATATTTAAAATGTACTGGTATCGATAGGGAGAGAATATTCATACTTAGTACTTGGAATATGAGTATAAGAATTATGTTATTAGATTCTATGCATTAAATCTTCAAGAACTTCCGGTTATGGAGTACCTATATTCATAGTAACTATTTACAACGAAACGTAACGTAACTATTTATAACGTAAGATCAGTAGTCGCGCTCACTGAGAATCTATAACATATGATTTAAAATGTTTCACACATTTATTTTGTTTACTAAACTTGTTATTCACAGGGCCTGAAGTAACCTTTAGTAACCGACCAAACGACTATTTAATATAGCTTAAATAATGTTCTAATTTAGATTTTCTAGTAGTTGCTCGGAGTCTGGATATGTGTCCGATGCATGGCAATAGGCTCACCACCTATTCCATAGTGGGACGTAAACGTAACTGGTGAAAC
>DWDU01002718.1:0-12387 GCA_018245575.1 Jemadia suekentonmiller
TCCAGCTAATTAGGCGTAAAGTATCCGACCCGCTCTCCCTAAGCGTGCAGTTTGCCACACAACTGCATTCAAATGAGCGCAGTGACCTCTTTATGTTAATTTTATGTACAAAAAACGTCAAGTGTCTTCGTACACTTTTAATATTTTTTAATTCTGTGGTAAAATGCGTTTTGAAAGTGTCATATATCCAGTAAGAATATGGTTCAAATGTATTCCTTATGATGTATGTATTGTAAGTTGACATCCTGAAGTAAGTTAAAGTCTGTTTTTAGTCAAACAAAAATTAATATGAACGAATTCGGTTTTCACATCAATGATCATTTGTGCTAATTATCACAAACTTTATTTTGAGAATAGAAAGCTAACAAAAGCGTTTAATACAAATTCAATTCATTTCTTTCATCATACATACAATACCTATTGTACACTTGCACAACTTCAAAACATATTAGTGCAAATTAATGCTTTCATCCACCTTATATACCCCATGGTAGAAAAAAAAGTTGAAATTATTGTTTCCGGACGATTTTCAATAAAATGCGTTAAACATTTTTAACACACATTGAGTTTGGTGCGAGAGTGAGTAAACAGTCTAACATGCTCGCGGACCTGTTGGCGATTTGTATAGAAAAGCTTGACAAACGTCAATCACTCACACGCCTTCGTATTATTGAAATAAACTTTTGTTAATAGATACTGATGTTTAAGCTTTTTTGTGCTATGCATAGGTACTTTATAATCATGTAAAGACAGGGACTGAATCAAGTTTGGAACCTTACTGCAGATTAGCACAAACACATTCCTGTAAATGAGTCACTGATTGTACGGAGGCGATATTTTGGATACACTGATTTTTAGTCTCTATTATTCGCAACAGTGTTTAGATCATCTAGATTCTTACGAATTGTGAACTTGTGGCATACTTTTGTAAATTTTGACTTTTGTATACACAAGGCGTTTATAAATTTAGTATAATAATTTTGTGGAACAAGCCAACATTAATAATAAAATTGCACGAACAACCGTTTCCAAAAATGTGTTTATAACCGAAGTAATCTGAAATAGGTATTTTCGGGATGGAAGTCGTTATCATCTTTGCGGCTGTTCACAGTTTTTTTTTAAGTAACGATTCGACGACGATAGAAGAGAAGTGAAGCGAATTTCTAGCCGAATTTAAATTTTGCGGACTGCAAATTTGAATTTTTGGAATTTCAGCAACAAGATAAACTTCACAGAATTATAAAATTGTCCGCTTGTTATTTCGGCTTGAGAACATACAAAATAGAAAAACATTTTTCTGAGGCGGCACTCAGGTCATCATAAGAACTTTTTTATTCGCCATTTATTTAACCAGACCGTAATTATAAATAAATAAAAGTCCTTAAAAGATGTAAGGATTTATTTACTTCATTGAAAGGCCGATGTTTTCTTTTAATTGGAAGACGAGTAATTAAGCAATGTCTCAAATGAACTCATGCTTATAAAAAAGCTTTACTAGACTTTTCAGGTTTTTTTTGTTTAAGAATTTACGTTTTATTTAAATATAATACCAGTGGTGAAATAATAAATGAAAGTTGATAAAATTATTTTTACACCTACGTTTTGGCCATCTTGCCTAGTACAACATTTCGTTTTGATGATGGGTGTCAGTTTCAGGTCCATAAGGCTTTTAATTCACTTTGAAACACTACTTGTTCCAGAAAGTACATATTATAAACAGCAAAACGGTGCAACACGAAATAAGTTTGATTTCATGAGGGTTCCAATATCTAGTTTTACTTTACATTAACACGTCTTCAGCGTACTGCAGGCGTAACGAGAATACACCGCAATTCACATGTATGTATGTGAACAATTTCGTTGATGGTCCTCTCTGAAGGGTGAACGTAAATGCTCTGATCGGTGTCCAATAATATAGCTTTCCGAAGCGATACTTTAACGTATATACATCTAAACCTTAGTAAGAGACGTATGCATCTTGCTATAGCAAAACTGGTTAAGAAAAATCACCCATGTTGATTTTCTTTTGTGTCATTAAAATTTTGACCTTTCTGTTAGTGTTTGAGTCTGTTCGTTATAATGCAGTTAAATAATAACTGTCACAATGAGTAGTATATAGCTTTATAGTTCAAATTATAGACTAAGAACGTTACCTATAGAGGTCACTTCGACCGTGTTTCTTTCATGTGCTCACCCGAACAGTAGTCGTACTTAGTAAAATAAGTACTTTGCTAATCGTTACGCTGAACACATCTGAATCTCCCGCTTGGATGGCCGCTTTGCAATCATGCCAATACCCTCGGGAAAATACGTGTCCCGTTCTTTTTTCTAGTCATTTCATACTTGAATGTGAGTGCTTGGCAACGTTCTCTTTATATATTGTTAATACTACTTGTTTAGTACCATTGCTTTATACAATTTCAAGTATATCACCAATATTGACTGTCGTTTATGTGTATGTAAGCCTACACATTCAAAGCTCAGATTTGGCTAGGCCGATAATCAGGACAGATATTCCGCTAGACAGGATAGACAGGCCGATAGACAGGATAGATAGGTCGATAAGCAGGTTAGGGAGGCCAATAGTAGTAAGTTTATAATTCACATTGTACACAATACATCGGTTCGTCTGTACATTTACTTTCACAATGAAATCAATTTGTTGTTACTTTCAAATGTCAGCAAACAAAAAATACCATCACAAACCATTATCATTACCGTTTACCACGTTTTTACTACGTTTACTTATACTCCGCCCGGCGTGTCCCGCGTCATCACCGAAACCGATTCTTGGCCCACATCTTTATCATTATCAAAATATTGCGGTCAAACGCATATTAAAAAAAAAACAACTAAATCGCGTCTACCTTCATCCGTGGCTCGCTGACACAGATACACCATTGTTTTGCTCCTTTTTTTAATTTCGCAGCGGGACCGCATTATTCCCTTTCTCAATAGACGTTTCTTTTTATCTCTACTCGTTTTTTATTATCTCCCCGCATTGTTTTGAGCGGCTCCTGCTGCACGTTGATTGCCTGTTTGCTATTTATGTTTTTTGTATCCGCTTTCCGTCGTATCACCTTGCAAAGCGTAGTACTAATTGTGTTACCACCGACAGGTGACTTTAAATACTATCTGCCAATGGATTTTTATGGAGCGGTTGCTCTTTAGAACAAGTGTCATATAATAAATACCTCGTGAGTGAGTCGTTACGT
Source organism: Jemadia suekentonmiller (assembly GCA_018245575.1). NCBI lineage: Eukaryota > Metazoa > Arthropoda > Insecta > Lepidoptera > Hesperiidae > Jemadia > Jemadia suekentonmiller. Next base: position 3,216 of record DWDU01002718.1, read on the forward strand.
TTCGTGTGTATTGGAACATAATTATTATTAACAGCACAATGGATACACGTTTCGCGTCAATAATGTGTTACGCAGCTGTGATATGTCGGTATGCGATTGTAACATGTACTGTGATTATCTAAATTTACAGTTTGAGTTAGATATTGAATTTTCAACTAATTTCAAACTTTCAAAAGCTATAAAGTAAACCAACTCGGTAACAATTTCGGTAGGCAGGTAGTAACAATATTCAGGTAAGTACAACTAGATGGCGCTGTGCTCATATCTATGCATGGAATATGAAAATACCTAGTAGAATACACGACCCCGAAACTTTACGCGCCGACTAATAGCGTTTTATTATTAGTTTTGCGTTAGCTTTTACTGTGCCCCCTGTTGATAATGCGTGGTAAAATGGATGGAAGTATTTAGTCACATGTTGGTAATGTTGATTAATATAATTATACTAACAATATTTTGAACAATTCAAGACATATGTACCTATCTTTGTACGTATGTATTGTCTGCTAGGTCACTTAAGTTCCATCTTGAAACTAATTCGTATGCATAGAATAAGACAGCAGTGCGACCTTCAAACTTTGATTGTGATGTTTGCGAGTAATAGTTAGAGAGTTGTAGAGGCGATTTAATTAATTATGAACGTACAATAGTAGTTTAATTTCAGTCCACAATCATGAAGCATCCTCCAAACTGTAGGCAATATTTATCACGACGTTGAGTTCCCATATAGTTACCATAATTATATATGTGTAAGTACAGATGCAGAAAACTTTTTTGAAAGTTTATTCGGTCATTCTCGATTAAGTTGTAATTTGTATTGAAAGCTAATTCCTTAAGAGCGAGTCACTGACGTATAAGATTTAGACATATCAACAACATATTTTGATCAACGCACAATAAGGTACTTTTAAAATGTATTGAGCGAACGACACTTCCGCCGTCGAATTTAACTTTTCAATACTTACTTTGCAGCCAGAAGCAAAACACGTTACCAAAAGCGCTTATCCGGAGGCGCATGTGTTACGACGTCGCTGCCGCACTAAGAACAGTACTTGGGAAGTCTCTACCTGGTGGCTCCACGTACTGTCGGATGTTATCATCTACACTACAGCAATGTTTACTTTGCTTTTAAGATAATGCATGTTGATCGTTCATCCGTCCCTACCTTTATAGTGTTTAATGGCTTTTATTGTTACAACGCGTGCATCGCATGGTACAAGCATGTAATGATATAATTATTACGTCAGGCCATGTGTCTTACGAGGTAGGTAGAGAGCACCGAGTGTCAAATATCTCTAACCTTGTACAGAGCACTATATATCATAAAATATATCAACTGACATAAAATAAAATCTCATTGTTATTATACTTGTCTCATACATATTGTCGGTTTATAAGTTTTCGTTTGGAAAAAGAAACTTGTAATGTTCAGCGCCACCGTGTTGCTACACTAGAGTCAATGAAACAAAAAACAATATTCTTTTTAAAATCTCTTACAATATTAAAATTTATCCTAATTAAATTTTAAAATTTAAATATTCATTATAATATTAAAAATTTTCCTAACGTCGGAAGGATAGCGAAATTTAATCTTTTTTTTTGCATCATGCGACACATCCACATGTGTACCTAAAAAAAATGTAATAATCATTTAGCAGAAGCTCATGTATGAAATAATATGCTCTCGTAATAATTTCACCGCATTTTGCACTTTTCATGATTAAAAATGTCAGTTTTATGTGACACAGTTTCTCTCGCGATATTATAGTGACACACATTTTTACCGGACTGTAATTATTGCTGTTGTATGCGATATGCCTGTATATATATTTGTGTATTAGAATAAAACAATTGAAAAATGGCGTGTGCTCATATTTGAAAGCTGCAACCTAACGACGAGTTGTAACCCATTAATTATACGCACATAGCCAAACATCTTTGGTTCAAGCCTCAGGTAGGTTAGAACGACTGATGAGCCTCAAGTGATGTAATTTCAGGGTCATTCTAAAAATGTTCTTAATCCATTTATAAAAATTATTATCCTTACAATCCACAACCGATCCTAACGAAATAGCTGTCCAATGGAAGAAGGTATATTACTGATGCATTGTCGTTAAAAAGAATTGTTTACAAATCGCACCACAGGCTATCTGGTTCACGCGCTAGTTCGCACGCAAATCAATCGGCCGACAGTCCGTGATGCGTGTAATTGACAGTGTCGCGGGCACTCGCGTTGCACTTGGCGTCTACAATCCACATGTTGCGTTCAATTTGCGTTGCGATGCGATTTTTAAGTATTATTGGTATGTTACGTATTTCATTATAAAATGTAACATTAAACACATCTATAACAGTATTGAGTTGATAGATGCAGTAGATTGCATTATATAATTCCCCAAATTTAGGAATAGAATTATTCGCTTCCTTTATTCTATTTCGATTATAAAAAATTTTTGTTCTGCTTTATTAATGGTGTAATTTGATTTGACAATAAATAAAAATACCAAGAACAATTCAATATTCGTTTATCGATATACTTGAAATTAAATGGTTCAAATTATTTTAGAGAAATTAATAATAATCATGTTATAGTAACAGTTGAAATAATTTTAAGTCCATATTCTTCGTTTACGCATTATATAATTTAAGATTTAATGGGCTTCGTCGTTCAAGACCAAAGCTTATAAAATAATATGTATTATTCTGGTGAAATATTATACTTTTTCTTAAAAATTACTGGAGATAAGAGATAACAAATACTCTGTTTATTTTTAGCGTTCAGCTATCTTGTTTCTGAACAGTGTTTAGCAATAAATTTCTACCCTAATTTGTTTTGATGTCACTTTTAAATTTTGTTTTTTTTTTTGTTTATTAAACCACTTAAATTGTGATAAATAGCGGATTTTCTTAACATTCTCAAAACAATAGTCTCACGGTGTTCGAATAAAAAATATCTATGGCGATTTAAAAAGAAATATCTGATAGTTATTTCAATATAGGCTCCATTTAAATGATCTTGTAGTTATTTTCATCGTCTCTTTGTCCCTGTAATCCTTCAAAGTACAGTTCACTAGCACAATTGCCAATTTGTCGAATATCGCGTACAGGCGTCAACGGCGTCGTGTCATATAGTTCGCGGAGGCGGCGACGCTAAGTGGGGTACACTCAACAACAACTGCTTTACTGTTGAAACACGTTTGCCGGTATGTGTATGTGATGATGTACGGAATATAGTAGCAATATTTTTTTTTATATTATACTACATAGCTGAAGCCGCGTCAGCTTCGTACCGTCTAACAACTTACGCAGAACACTAAGGGCACACGTTTATGTTGCATTTACATATGTGTGGCACATGACTAAATTGCAGCATGAGAAAAAGTAATAAAGCTGAGTTGGTTTCGAATATTTATTTTTAATAAGTCTTATTATTCATTTTTAGTAACATAACATGACACCCATTATCCCCTAAGAGGTAAGCAGAGGAGGGTAACACCCTACCACGGTTCACCAGTTACGTTCACGTCCCATTACGGAATAGGTGGTGAGGCTACACCTATCCATACACCGGCTAAAAATTTTAATAACGAAGGAGATTTATTAGACGAGTTTGTGTTGTAGAGTCGGAAGAGACAGTCTCAGAGCGTACTTAATTAGATTAAATCGAAGACGTCCTAAACAAAGGCCAAGGTTAAAGATTCCTTCATTGGACGAGCATTACGACAGTAATGAATGTAGAAGAGGCAACACAAATCTGCCAGTTGAATAGTTAGTTGTAATTCTTAGTCCCATCTTACCCCGAGGTGAACAGTCGTGACAGTAAGCGTCGTTGGTCCTTACATGGATAACTGGTAGTCGCAGTTGAGGTTTCTCATAGCGACACGAGTCTTCCAGAACAGCATTTAATGTCATATGTCACCTATTAAAATTACCTATAACTTGCAAATGTTACGTCACCGTATTAGAGAATTAAAACAAATAAACAACTGTCATATCCTCGTACATTTGACCGAAATTTATTAAATCCATGTTATTATACACACTTCATCTCTGCTGTCGTCATTGTATGCAAATAACATTTAACTTTGCTTTCAATCTTTATTTTGGTCCAGTTCGATCAACGAAAAAAAATTCAAAACAATCTTATCGGCCAGCCGATCAACTGCATTTCCTATACTCATTTTTTTGAAAACTTTAATACGGCGGAATTAGAGTTTTATGTTTGAATAGCATTATAATTCAACAATATGAGGTATTTGTTGTACTATAGGCGAGTGAATGGATGTTATGTGAGAGAAAAATATTAAAAAAATAAGGAAATATCGGAGGTGTATTGAGCGAAGTGTACGGTCGGGCGTCGTTGAGAAGTTTATTGATATTATGCAGTTTCTAAGCAACCTCCTAGCTGATCTACAAAAGTGATTAAAATTTGATATCATATTAAATATTCATAGTCAAATGCGAAGATTAAGTCCGTTAAAAGATCTATGTGGATGAGTTTTTCGATTACAGACTGGATAACATTTCTCCTAACGTTTAATGTGAGACACTAACTTATAGCTTAAACCCCTCTAATTATGTTTAATGCCTCCTTCATAACGTAAGTCCGCGAGGGCCTCTCGACGGGCCTCGGCGGCTCCACGGCGCAGCGCGTTATACAATTAAACCCTTGTGTGCCATCCGCCATGTTTGTTTTTTTTTTCCCTTATGCCATATTTGTTTGTTAGCCAGTATGTATGTAGGTATATTATAGGATTTAATTTAAATCGAGCGTGGGAACCGCAGTTCAGATTGAACGTATTATTATCGGTTATGTAATTCATACATATGTAATAACTCAATACGCGTATATACCTATATACGATTGATATTTTCGGAATTGTTACGTTGGTGCCAGCAAAAACTTATGTATGTTCCATACAACTTGCGAGTGATTTGAAGTAACCTGGGAGTTTTGTTCAGATTTTAACAAATTGACTAATAAAAGTATATATTGATCTCATACCTAATTATAAAATGTATCTAAAAATTACTATTTACATACCTATTTCATTCGTCAATTACGCTATAATTGTAACAGGCGTATCGTATCGTACAGCTCTGTATCGTCTGTTTTTAGTGAACAATGAGTAACAGTTTGTTGTGTTTATAACAGGCGGCGACGAGGAGCAAGTGGTGAAGCTGTCCGTGGAGCCGTCCGACCTGGTGGCGGGCGCGGGCGAGCGCGCGGCGCTGCCGTGCGGCGCAGCGCCCGGCGCGCGGCTCTCCTGGCGGCACAGCAGCGCGGCGCCGCCCACGAGGGATCACGCCTTGCCGCCCAATGACAGCTACCGGTCAGGACGACTGTACATGATTAGTTCTACTAGTTTTGCACTAATGGTCGTATTAGTAAACGCATTCGAAAACGAAGCCGTGATTAACATATACATAAGAAAGATTTGTAAATAACAAATGAGCCTATTACTTATTATGATAAGCAAATAAATACTTTAAAACAATTGGTTGGGGTATCAAGAAATATTTTAAGGAAACTCTACCTATTCAAAAGAGGAATTATTTATCGAAAGTCTATAAGTAATCTTTATGAATACTGAAATATTTTTAATGTTATGCAGTTTTATATGAGGTGACTCATAGGCATTGGGTTCCAATTTAAGATTCTATCAGATTCAAACCAAGACGACTCTAGAACCATGCGTCCTTTTCAATGAAATTGGTATCCAGGAAACAACTGGCCAACGGAACGCTGGTGATCGAGAGCATGTCGGCAGCGCTGGCGGGCCAGTACCAGTGCGTGGCGGCCCTGGACGGAGTGGGCACCGTCGTGTCCAGGGTGGCCACCGTGTTCTTAGCGCGTGAGTTGTTGAAAGGCTTATTACTAGGCGTTCTATGTTCGACAATTCGCTCAAGGAACTACACGTATCTATCTACATATGCAAGTATTCGTTAAGAAAAACCGGACCACAGAGGGTCCTTTCAAATAGACCGGCTTTAAGAGCAGAACAGATTCAGATCGCATTTAAAATAGAACTTTAAGCCATTTCATTAAAATTTACATGTCCAATGTTTTATTGTATGAGGATGCTCGATTGACGTCACAACACGATTGAAATGTAAAATTAAATCTTATGGAAATTAATGTTCTATTTTATATACATATAAAATTTGCTCTGTATTTGGATCTGGTATACTTGAAAGGACACCTAACGACACTCAATTCCGTGTAATGTATGACTAATATTTTCCGATGTGACTTTTAATGTAATGTTTTAAACGCTACTCGTGTCTATTTCGAAAAACGACACTGTTTCGGATTGCCAGAGGTGCCCGAATTCACGGAAGTGCCTCGTGTGATCTCGGGCGTGGCGGGCGCGGCGGCGCTCGTCCCGTGCGGCATCAGCGCGCCGCCGCGGCTGGCGCTGCGGGTGCTGCCGGCGCCCGACGCGCCGCAGGTGCCCGAGCGGCGCGTGTACGGGGCCGCGCGGCTGCACGCGCCGCCGCCACTCTTGAAACTCAATGTTAGTAAACAAGCAACTCATTTCCTTTAACCAGATTATTATTTATTTTGTAGATCACAAATATCGGACTTAATGCCTATTACTTTCCTCTACCGTACAACCTAGATTGATGATGAGGAAATGTGTTTGAGGAAAGTCATTGGCAATTTTTTGTTTGTGCGTGTTGAAAATTAAAAATGTTGTCTCACTAATATATTATTTTAGGTGACCTGGCTCAAGAACGGAATCCCGGTGCGATTGGAAGGAGCTCGGGCTTCGCTGACCGCGAGCGGAGCCCTAGAGCTGGACCCGTTGAGGCCGCACGACGCAGCGGTATACCGCTGCCGCGTTGCTCTCGCTGCTGATCACCGACAACACTCGTATGTAAAATATATATACATACATATACAGACAAACGTGCACACACATATAAACAAATACACACACACATAAACAAATACATACACATATACACACAACACAACAAATGCATGTACACACACATATGTACATACATTTAATAAAAATAACGCCATAACAGTGACCGAACAATCGTATAACAAAGCACAGTAAAAGTACAATTGTAATGGCTTAAAATATGTTTCATTGAGCTATAGGTACTCGTACGAGTAAGTATTGCTTTGATTGTAAAAACTATGTTTTATCAGTAAGCCCAAATTTGATACAAAGAAAAAAATTATTCATCATTCATGAGATACTTTGTGATTGCGAGACTTAGCGAAGCTGTCAAAATGACATTGACTAACGTGGACCGTTGAATGAACATTGATGGACGTAATTGTAAAATATGTATAATTTGTACAATACTGTTTCAACGCTCGAAAGTGTGTGAAAGAATTTGTTTATATTTTCAGAACGGGCCCGGAAATAGAGGTCCGAGTGAACACCGAGCTGGCCAACCTGGAGTACGCGCCGCGCTTCATCACCACGCCGCAGCCCGTCACAGTCATGGAAGGTGAGCGCGGCCGCGCGGCGCGGCGCTCCCTCTCACTGTCGTGCTTACATATACATACATAACAAGTGGTCGATGTGCGAAGTGCTTCTATGTATTCAGGAGAATTTTGAGCTTATAATATGTAGTTATGTTAATGTTCCAGGGGCATCCGTGACGTTCGACTGCGCAGCGGTCGGCAACCCCAAGCCGGAGATGATTTGGCTCAACAACGGAGTCGCTATTGACCTCAAGTACATATATTTTTTTTATTAATTTATATATATATACACAAAATGTTATAATGTACACAAATAATTTATACAAAAGGACTGCTTATTCTAAAGAACGCTCTTCCTACAGACCTGAACTGGAATGGTTTTGTTGAATACAGGTGCTAGCGATCGTGCCTATCTTGTACTTGACCCTGCAATTCTTAAGAATCTCAAGTCAGAATGTGCGTGAACTCTGTATTATTCTACATGTATTCTTAGCAATCGGTTTATTTTCGTGTGTAGTATTATTTAATAATTGTTGTTTTTCTCAGCGATCTGGACTCCCGATTCTATCTCGTGGGCTCAGGGTCCCTGCGGGTGCAGTCAGCGCGAGCGTTGGACGCCGGCGCGTACACCTGCCGCGCCACCAACCGCCTCGACTCCGCCGACCACTCCACGCAACTGCACGTCATGGTAAGCAGTTCGTTTGACACATAGTAGTCATACGCGAGCGCCATGTACTAAAAGGACATATGAAACAGTGGGTAATTGAAATGGTCCTCGGTATAATGTTACGTGTACCTACGTTGAATAATCTTACTAACGGGCCGTAATATCTATCCGCAAAAAAGTAATAGGAACACTTTAACTCTAATATTAGCTTCGAGTTTTACGAGATATAATATAACACAATCTCGCTGAAAAAGATAAAGTCTCTGGTTGAATATACGTCTGTAGTTATAACTGACGGAGCGCGTGTGCGCAGACGGCGCCGCGCGTGGCGCTGCCGGACGGGCGCTCGCTGGCGGCGCGCGCGCGCGGCGACGTGACGCTGCGCTGCGCCGCGCGCGGCCGCCCCGCGCCCGCCGCCGCCTGGCTCAAGGACGGCGAGCCGCTCACGCCCAACCACCACGACATCGCGCTCGTCGACGGGTGCGCCAACACTTACATCATCACCTTCGGCCAGTCTCAGTCCCCTGCCACTGGTCGCACAAAACGGTTCCTCGCACCGCCTACGCTGTTACCAATCGTGCTTAAAACATTTACCGCTGATAAAACGCCGTGATACCTACTTATGAAGACCGATAAAATCGCCTCTAATATCTTATACACGTGCAGCCACCGCTTGCATCCTACGAACCGAAACAGGAATGGTTATAATAACAATTTTATATATTAATATTATTACCCCGAGCAAACCTGTTCATATTCAACATTCATTACCTCCATTAAATTAAACGTCCTTAAGTAATGACACAAATTTTATCGTGCACTGAAATATGTGATATACGAGTTGATTTTACATATTTCTAAGTTTATAAATGGTTTAAAATATTCATCTTTTGTTTTATTCTGGTACAGCACGTCGCTCCGCATCCAGGGAGTGTTGTTAGTGGACGCAGGGGTATTTCAATGCTCGGCCAACTCGCCGGCCGGCAGCGCCACCGCGGCCTTGCGGCTCGTTGTTTTACCGCCAGGGGAAGGTAGCGTGCATATGAAATAAATGT
>DWDU01002719.1:0-12387 GCA_018245575.1 Jemadia suekentonmiller
CTACGAGCTACTACTTGATAATCTAAATTAGAAAAATTTAGTAGTGCCCGACCCGGGAATCGAACCCAGGACCTCCCGATCGGCACCAACACGACCCACGACGCAGTCATGACAGGCAGTACGAGGCGAACGAAAAATAATGTACAACTTCGTTGAAAGTACTTTTAAAACTTTCACCTTTCTATCTGTGGTAAATCTTCCATTTCAAATGAAGAACTAAGAATTGTTTTTTGTCTAAATGTAAGAAGCTTTGTACCTTTTTTAACGACATTTCGTTGTTTATGTTCCGCCCGTCTGATTTACGTTTATTTCCCGAGATAACTCAACTGGTTTCGGGCTTACAGCCATGTTCGTTGTACTGTGAGTGGCGTGATACGTTTTAAAAATAAAATAATATTGCCTGTTTCTTATTATTATCTTTATTATTATTGCAAATATTAACGCACTACTACTTGAAGCACGTCCGGTCTGTTCAACTATCAGAAGAGGAATTACCAATTATTGTAAAGATTTTTATTATTATAATTATTGTAAAGATTTTACTTGTAGTTTTAAATGTCTCCACTTGATTTTATAAGAGCGTGTATCTTAATTAACTGTCTCGTTGGTCGAGCGGCTGCAAGGGCAACTACTAATCGAAAGGTCCTGGGGTCATATCCCGGGTTGGGTACAACATTACATTTTTTTAACTTAAATTTTCTTATAGAAATTTCTACATAGTAGTGACTCGGCATGTGGATATATACCCAATGTGCGACAATAAACTCACCACCTATTCCTTTGTGGGACGTAAACGTAACAGGTGAAACGTGTGAGTGTACTTCACTCTTCTACCTACCTCTTTGGGGATTACAGGCGTGATGTTACATACATTGGTAAAACGGAATCTCGCTTTCGTGTCGCACAACCTTCTGGCACTTATAACTTCTCATAACTTAAAAGAAAATGAAATGTTTTCTTTACAAATATTAACACATATTAAACGATTCCAGATAACCTTCAATACTCACAATACTGTAAATGTCAGATAAATTGAACTCTTCAACTTAAATAAGTATTTTTGAAATTAAGAACGAGACTTATTTGAGAAGTTTACGAGAACTATTTGAAACATAATTTATGGTTGATACGAGACGATCCAGAATTAGCGTCATTAAAGTTCTCAAAATATTAACAGTAAAATATTTATTTGATTTTTCCAGATAAATTTTAAAGAAACCCATGACAAAAAATATCTACATCTTTTTAATATAATATTTGTCAATACACGACTAAATTCACTCACTGTACGAGCACAACGGATAAAGAGACAAATTACAAATGCACCGTGATGTATTAAAAATCAATTATACTAACAAAACGATTCCAGGCTAATATTAATAACGTGTAAATGGTGGCAAATGGAAAGAAAAATGGATAATTTATAGAAGAACAGTGGAGGTGGTACGAAAAGGTAATCCCAGGAGACTGAATACACGTATATAAAAGGTATATTATGTAACTCCATTTAGGATGGACTATATAAAAGGAAAAATTATACCCCACGTCGAACTAACAATATTTATATTCACCTGTAGGTGATTGTGACAACGGTGCTCTGTCTTGCCACGCGAGGCAAACATCCGATGTGATGTTGTACACAACAACGTAGGAAAACTGCCTCGTTAGTCGTGTTGGTTGCAGGCACGACTGCCGATCGCGAGGTCCTAGGTTTTAAGCCCCAAGTCGGGCACTACTGGATTTTACTATCTTAACATTTCTACTAGTAGCTCCGAGTCTGGACATGTGTGAAGTGTCAGGCAATAGACTCACTATCTATTCCATAGTGAGACGTAAACGTAACCAGTGAAACGTGGGTGTGTACTACATTCCTCTGCCTACCTCTTCAGGGATTACAGGGGTGAAGCTACTTACTATGTAAGAAAACATCGCGAGGAAACTTGCACATCTAGGAGCTCTCCATTATCTCAAAGTCTTAGGCATGTGAAGTCTATCGACCTACATTTAGCCACAGATGTTGGACATGATGATAATGATAATGGCGGCCTTCCACAGACTATACAATACGCCATCGTAATATATTTTTCAAATCTACATCATCATATTATATGAACTTGTAAGGCCGTACAGTTGTCAGTGAGAAACTGGAAAACGCTACTGTCATTGATAAATGTATGACGTCACTGTAACATATTGTCAACGGTGACGTCGCTCGGCTTCATCTTTGTGCGTTACATGACGCTATAATTACGTTGCGTTGTATTTTTTTCCAACTCAGCATATATAATACTATATAGTTGATGGGATTAAGAAAAAATCTATTTATTTTCACCGTACACGAGTAGCAAGATCATTGTAAAGTTTTTAATGACTATTATATAATTAATCATCATCATCATCAGCCTATTGCAGTCCGCTGCTGGACGTATGCCTGAGGGGCTATGCCTATAATCCCCACACTGGACATGCGGGTCGAGGATCGCAGAGCACAGCTTCTCACAGCGCCTACGTTAGTAGACAGCTAAGGCATTTGGTTGTACCTAGGCAGTAACATAATCTTGCGCCGCCCCGTCGCGGAGTTACGTCATTACTATATCTTAATACTCGATCCGTTATAGGGTAAGAGAAAACACCGAATGCTAATATCTTATATTACTTATCCTCATACACTTGCATAGTAATCATTGTCATCTCTATTTGATAACAGTTACCAGATAATTTTGATCCGTATTGTACGATATTCATTTCACAATTGAGCAAAGCAATTTTAATAATACGAATCCTCCTATAATAAAGACAAAAAAATTGCGACGTGCGAGAATTAAAGTCCAACTCTACAGAACTGTGCTTCGGTGACGTCATAATCCAAATTCCATCTACAAATTCAGCCTTTTAATACGGGCGCGCACGTCAGCTGTTCCTAACGAGGGTCGCGGAATGGGAACAGCTGAAAATCAAGCTCGACTCTACGAGCGCATCAATCAGGTCGTCACGTGACTGTTTTTTGTGACTGGGCCAAGTGACATCAATAGACCCACTGACGCAGAGTCGAATTCGATCAGACCATACACGAAGCGGCGTTCTGAATTCAAATTGTATCGGCAAATAAATCAAGTCCGTTTTCATGGTACCCAGAATTATCACATTTCTTCATCGTGAGTGAAACAAACCATAAGATTTCTTTTTTAATCCTTTCTCTCGGATCCCCCTTGGCAATATTCATCTAACAGGATATCTAAACAAAATGGGTATGTTAAAAAGTAATTAATTTCACATACGTTTCGTAACACTTGGTGTACATAGAGCTAAAAATTTCTCTGGAGGTTGTGTGCTTGTGGACCGACACCATTATTATTAAGCAAATGACAGCATTGTTGTTCAGCTGGAACCACTTTCGCCTAGATAGAAGCACCAGTCTTTGATAAGGCGTTACTTACAATAAATACGACTTTAATATTGGAATAAAGGACACTTTGTAATATAACTTATATAATCTTTAAAATCAAACCGTGCGTACGTAAGTGACACATATGTGACACTTGTGTCTGTATGTGTATTGAGTCCAGAATACTCTTCTATTACGGACATTTAATATGACGATCCGACAACTGTTACCTTGAGCGTTATTAAAACTACTTTCCTATAATTTTTTGGATAATAGAATATTGAAAGTTTCAATTTCAAATAAAAGACACTTATTAAAATAAGTCAGGTCATCGTTAGAAGATATCTGAACGCTGGTAACGACAGATGTGTATTAACATGTATCTCTTTCGTTACAGAATATTTTCGTGTTACTATAGACAATTTTTATGGAGTTTGAATATTTTTCACCTGGGTGTTATTGAAATTACATTCCAATATTTTTTATGAAGATTTCATCCGGCCTGAAATGAAAGATATTTTAACATTCGGTGTTTTCTATCTACCCCGCAAAGGACTTGGCGTGATGATACAATAAGGAAAATAATATTTTTTATGAAATTACGTGACTAATTTGGAGTGTATCGTCAGACCATCGACTCAAATGTAACGTCATATCAACACAAGTAAAATTTAAAATACGAATTACACTTATCCAAGATTCTGTCCGATTTTTAGATTAATTAATTAATTTTATAACTAATTCATTCATTTTGATTCATTCTTGTAACATTTATAAAACAGAGCCGAGCTGTTAAAACGGGCAGATTTATAGTTAGCGGAATAATTACTGTTTTGTTCGGATATTTCACTGACGTTTCGGTTTAATTAATATCTCTGTTACGTTTAAGGCTAAGTAATTTTTATGATTTTGTAAATACAAAACATTAGCGAAAATTAGTAAATTACGAATAACGTTTCATTGAATATTTCACCATTATGATGTTTGGTCTGAACAAAATGTACTACAAGCAGCTTTTCACGATGTTCAGCTAGCGCTGTAAACAGTTTCATCCTAACTGATACAGCAGCAAAAGTTGAAACGTAACAACTGGCCAACGTGCATACTGACACAGTAACTATTGCATTTAAAATTTTATTTTTAAATAATTTAATATCAAATATAAATTCGTTTGATAATAACGTGTATATTTTTTTTTTACTTACGTATGTAATATATAATTTTGGAAACACGTTCAAAACGTGATTTACATTTGAGTAGATATGAATAATTATAGTTTCCTTACAAATGATAAGACCACTTTCCGTAAACAAAATAATATAGGTACATACGTCTGATTCAGTATTCATAGTTTTATGCTATCATGCAAACAAAATGGTTTTGTACGTATAAGAAAAATTTAAAAAACACCTGATTCTAATAACCTTCAAAAGTAATTCAAAAAACCTCATGAAATTTTAGTATGCGCAATAAACTGTCTTAAAAGAAGGCTCTTTTCTACCACAACGATTTGCATATCTTAAATCGGCAACACTATCTATACTTGTTTCTACCATGATATCATACAATATTTACATACAAAATAACAATAAACTACTACACGTAAGCATTAACGATTTAAAACGAAGAATTTTTTTTCAAACTTTCCAACAACTTATTTCCTTAATACTACCTGTACATGTTCGATAATTGAAATAATAATTAATACAGGTAACACAAAGCACAATTAATTTCAAAGTTACAAGCAAACTTACAACTACATTTACAGTAATTGGAAATTAATACAAATAATAATACTAATGAAAACAACGTCTATACTGATTCTTAATGACACACTATGTATAAGTATATATTACATGCTTACCTAAGCTGGCGTCATAAGTGTTCATGTACTCTGACGTCATGAACTGCGAGACGAGCGCAGTCTTCCCCACGCCGGCGTCGCCGAGCAAGACCACCCTGTACTTTGGGATCTGCAATCAACGTTGTATTGTTCAGTGAAGTCTTTTGAACGCAAGGAGTTCAGTGCGTGAGATGTTATGTAGGCGGGCCACATGCATATAAGCTGCATATATGTATCACCAAACTTTTTCTTCTAGCCTTTTATCATTCCAATTGTACATGAGCTTCTCATGAGAATGAAAGGCTTAGGACAAGCTTTGTAATATTAAGCGTATATGGAGTGTTTTTCTTAAGTGTGTCTTCTTCTACTTATACCGAACAGGACAGACTGGATGACAGTTACTGTAGGTTTATATGGATGGGAAAATTGGAATTTAAATATCTAGGACTCCATGTAAAAATTGATAGGATTGGATAAAATCAAAGTGTCTCACGGCCAATATTTCGATATCCCACATGAGTATGGCGGCGTGAGTGTATAAAAATTAATGGATAAGAAAATGTGCATACGAAGCTTGCTGTAAGAGAAAATGGAATGGGAATTCTTTTAGTCCACAACAAAATATATTATACTGTAGATATATAATGATATATTATCACTAAATTGATTGTATAACAATAGTTAACATAATGTTAAAGGATATAAGTACACTTGCATATATCTCTACTCTTTGCTTCTGTTGGAGCACAGAATGTGATATCTTGGGCATTGACAAAATAAATGAGAGCTACAACTATTTTATTCTCTTCATCCTACTTTATGCGTTTGTAAAAAATATAATATACTAATTTTAGCTTTCCAACTAGGTTCTGGCTAGCTTTAGGTGCATTTAGAGGTCTCCGAAAACTTTGTGTATGTATGAAGAGAGTGATGAATGTGAAAAAAACGCGGCAGATCTGTAAAGATAGAGATATTTGGTGTTCTCTGACTACTCCATGAGAAACCTGACGTGATAATATAATAATAAATAAGAACTTAGCATTCTAAACACCTACTTCATAGGAACGTGATTAGGCCAAATCTCCCATATTAGCGCAAAGGTTTTCACCTACTAACACAAACAAAACGAAATATAACATTGTAAAAATCTATTTATCTACCACATAAATACATCATAAATTATGATACGTTCAGTAACAAAAGATACGCTGAGTGTGTGTCTGACAGTGTGTATATAATATGAGAGAATAAAGGCCCATTGTGGTAGGAGAGATGTGCCCTAAATTACACAAACCACAAATACGGGCAACGTTCCAATTGGGATAAGTGTATGGATATTGAAATACGAGGAATAAGTAATTTATACTTAATTTTATGTCTCTTTTGTGTAATTGTTTAATTTATGACTATGAATGTGAATCCAGTTATAACCCACTGGTTTACATGGAGTCGCGCAGTCCGCGGGTCTTGGTTCAATTTAGAGGGGTGAAGTCAGCCAACCCCCGCACTTCGTCAGCGTCTAGGACTACCCTACCTTTCTCATAGTGAGAAGAGACCCGTGTAAAACAACAGTTAAAATGTCGAAAAATTCTTAAATAAACAATTATAAATTAAAAAAACGTTGATAATGATGCTGTTGTTAAAATCCAGGTCTGTAAGGATTGAGATATTCGGCACGAAGCGCTCTGTCTGCCCCGTGAAAAACCTGGTTTGACGATATCATAATCGCAAGAAATAATAATGTGTATTTGAGTAAGGTTTGAATAGTCGCTCCAGCAATCGAATCGGTGAGTTATGTGTGAGCAATTGTTGCCAGAAGCAGCTCGTTGAGGGCTATTAAGCGCTACTGCGGACTATTAAGTGTGCCCCCGTACTACATAAAACGCGAACGTTGCGGGCGACCGTCCAATTGGGATCTCTATGTCATTTATTGACTGCATTTTATCCTCCCGCGTTGGCAACCGCGCGACGGAATATGTTAATACGTTACATTTATTGTCGTAAATATCAAGTTATGCATTTTGTTAATAAAGCAATAAAACGTTTTAATTTATTATTACAATTGTAATAATAATATAAATAATAAATCATTCCTCTGCCTAGCTGTTTGGGGAAAACAAGCGTGATGCTGTGTTTATACATAAATAATAAGTTATAATATCATGGTAACCCTAATATTTAAAGTAGAGTTACGTTAGATTTAGTTAACTTAGTTTGTTAGGTTAGATTTATATTAAATATACGTGTGTGTGTGTGTACTTTACCTATATTTAATATTCTAAATATGGACATGTTAAATATTATAACAAGCTCACAATATTATTAAAGTACGCCCGACCGGCGTTTGTTCTGTAGTAATTAAACTGTTTAATTATTGAAGTTTGCCGCTCGCACGTCAGATGCAATACGCTGCCATAGAAGTTTGATATGACTTTCAAACACAAACATAACAACATATATCGACTCTTTGCTACAACAATTTGAAAAGTACAATAGTTTTTTATCTTTAAGGGGTTGGTACAGTGTATCTAAAAGAGGCAATTAATTTTTGTAAGTCAAAAAATAGCCCTTTGTATTATATTACTTTTTTTAATATAATACGGTATGTTATTGCCATAATTGCCTTGCTTGAGTAGCTGGAAGCGTGATTGTTGATCGAGAAGTTCTAGGTTGGCTATTATACTGGATTTTTGTGGATATTCCATAGTGGAACGTAAACGTAACTGGTGAAATGTGAAGTTGCGTGCAAACACTGCATGTCAAATATCTCTATAACTATCAGACCTGACGTTATTCCATTGACTTCGTCACTATTCACCTGCTGTCACGCCGGCTTCGTAGACTCGACAGTCGCGCATCAGACAAAATAAATAGCCAGAGAACAAAGATTTAGTAGCGACGCAACGCTGCACTCACCGGCACCAAGTCGTCTTCATCGGGCGTGTCGAGACTGGCGGAGTCCACCGGCCGGTAGCCAGAGCAGCAGGAGCCATCGAAGGGCGATCTGTCCGACGCCCTGCCAACAAACATATCGCGTTACTAGCTATATAAATAAAGTCATAACGCTTAAAAACACTACGTTTATTCATTATTTTAAATTGACGATTAATGATTGTTAACTTAAAACTCGTTTGCGAAAACACATACTTATTTATACGGTGTTTTGACGTATTTTATGAAGGTGAAATGCGGTTATCGTTTAATTCCGAGATATGAACGTTAATTTATGCACGTATTCAGTAATACGGTGTCCAAACAGCTGGAAAGACAACGCTATTTCGAAAAGTTTTATCACCGATGTTGGGAACAATAGAAATTAGCCATTTACCTAGTAAATGGTGTTTTGTTTTTTTACAAAAAAAGTGTGGATCAGCACTAGAATTTATAAAGTTCAATAGAAGCTTTATATTTGGATGAGAACAGTTACAACCTGGACCGTACGAGGAATTCAAGTATGTTTTAATTTTTTTAATATCTCAATCGCAATATTTTTTGAAAACCACCTCGTTTATTTACAAATAAAAACAAGCTTAGCGGCGTTTTAGTAACATTAAGAGATATATAAGTATGTGTAACATATACTACAACTTTTTAGAACATCTCACTGCCTGACTTAATCATGAAGATTTTTTATGTATTTCCTAGCCGTGCTCGCGACTTCGTCCACGTGGAATTCTAAAATTCTAAAATTAAAGTAGCAGACGTTACTCCTTATTACATCAGCTATCTGCCACTGAAAACCCCGTCAATATCTGTCCAACCGTTCCAGAGATCAGTTGGAACAAACAGACAGACAGACAAAAATAGCAAAAAATGTTATTTTGTAATATGTACCGTGTATATAGCATATGCATTTAGTAAAAAGCGGTTATTTTAACATTACTGACAGACACTCCAATTTTATTTACCTATATACATATAGATTTAGATTTACGAAATGTTATGAGACTTGATTGTACAATCTAAAAACTAGGTAGATTATAAGTCCGCATAAGATTAAGTCCAATTGACAAGATAAATAGTTAGGTAGAGCGATGGTACACACTATACATAAAATAAATATATAACCAGCGTCAGAAAAAAGCGTCATAAGTCTATAGTTAATGAAATGTAACTAACAACACGCCTGTATACCCCGAAAAGGTAGGTAGAGGACTGTAGTACACTCCCACGTTTCACCAGTTAATTTTACGTTTCACTATGGAATAGGTGGTGAGCGTATTATCATACATCGGGCACGTTTGCATACTCGGGATTTGAACCCAGGACCTCTCGTTCTGCAGTCGCCCTTACAACCGACACGACCAACGAGGCAGTCAACTAATCAAATCTGTATTATTACTTAATTGCATCCTATTATTCAATTGATGCCACATTCTCCACCAACCCGCCCTACAACAGCATGATTGTGCAAGCGATCGGTGCCGAGCAGTGGGACGCTAAAACGGAGCCCCATCCATTCACCGACATCGTAGCACTAAATTTGTCGGGCAACTTTTCCCATCGGAAAAACAAAATTAACAAAGACGTATCAACCCCCGCGGAACTGGGACACAGGCCGTCGTTACGGCTGAGTCGCGATGTTAATCTAGCTAGTTTCGGCGTGATTGTCATCTTTCACGTGGCCTCTGACCTACATTTGCAATCGAATGTGCCGAGGGAAAATATCTTGTACTGAATAATGTACCCAGTGATTTAGAATACGGTGGGCGATTCCAGATGTCCTGGGTTGAAATAGGGCCACGCCTTTGTACAAACTTACGTCACTTTTCAAATTTAAATCGGCACTTTCTTTAATGGGGAATGAAAATATCGTAAGAGAATCTAAACATCGACTTTCTGTTCTGACTTAAAAAAAAAATACGTAACATCACGCCTGTAATCCCCGAAGAGGTAGGCAGAGGAATGTAGAATATTCCCACGTTTCACCATACGTTTCACGTTTTTTTTTCATTCTGTTCTGAGTTCTTCATATTAATGTCTAAAGAGTCAGATCCACTATCCAGTACTCCCATGTATCGTACATCGATATATTTATAGACATTTCGTTCGATAGGGAATCGAACCCGGGATCTAAAGAGAGCATTGAACGTGACGTACGAGTAAGTAGACGCCGTATCATACACAGTTGTTCTCTTGGAACGCTCGCGAGCTGCACCAGTAAGTTCAAACGTTAATCAGATTAGTACGGTGAGTGATTACGATTTTGCGTGCGCCCTTTGACCTACATCTCGAACCCTTAGTTTCCCATAAGGAAACTGACCTACTGCGCGGATAAATATGCAGGGTCATTTGGGAAGATTCATATGCAGGTGACGGGATAGATGTTGATTACGACTTGTTTTGATGTCTATTTAAAAATATACGAGTATTTTTCAAAGTACACACTGAAATATACACTAGCTAGGCAAGCGAGCTTAGCTCAGATTATAATATTTCTAATCTACCATGGAGCTATTTTAACATATTCAAATTTGTTACCTACAATGACTAACGGTACCCCTGGGTGAAGCTTTGCACCGGAGTTTAAAGATATTATTTAAAAATGAACATATTTAACAATTTTTATTTAAATAGTCACATAATCTATTTTTATATCAAAATCTGATAACAATGTATTAAGCGCCATCTATTTCTGAATTCATATTGATTTATTATTTTGTACTGAGAGATTTAATACCAACGCTTTTTTACTCAATCATAGATGGCATTACATACGATACAAATAAAATGTAAATAAATATATGAAAACTGATTATTATAGAGATGACACGTACTCAAGATCAATTTTAACATTTAAAACTATCTAAATACAAAAATTGGTCAAATAAAAAAAATTGGTGAAATTTATTACAGGTAAAACAAAATTATCTTTCCTTAACTAAAAGAAAATTATATTACGGTAAATAAAACAAACAAATCTGAAGCTATACTTCCCAAACATTGTTTTAAGTAACGCGTGACTCACTTTAGAAAGAAATTGCTTCTTTGAGCCAACAATTTTTTTGTTCATTAAAACAGAGATGACCGAGGAAAATACTTCACAAATGAAATCTCAAGAATTAATTAACAAATGAGTTTTCTGAGAATGAAATGTGAAGTACTTATTAAATGTGAAACATTCTTCTCATTTTCTGCTATTCAGTTTCACAGCTGGAAAAAACACATTTAAAATGCTATGAAGCTGGTGATGGCGCCGGCGGTGATGACAACGGCGGTGATGACGACGCTCAGCGTGGCGCAAAGGAAAGGACGAAATGATGGAATACCGTCAAGAAACTCCTTATACTGGAAAGCCTCCAATCCTCATATCTCGAAAATGAAGCAGAAGACATAGTCCTCAACTATGAAGAGGAAGGAGTGAGCGATTTATCAATTTGGAGGCTTTTACGGTAGTTAAACTAACAGACCTTCGATAAATTGTAACGACTTAAAAACCTAAAAGGCTTGTAAAATCAACTACTACTGATCCTCAATTTTACAATTCGTTTACGTTGTCCGGACACGTCAATCTACCAGCGCTTTAATAATTTATCTCGAGTATTATACTTTCACATCACGACTGTATTTCCCCAATGGTGTATGCCCGCCACGGGATATGAATCCAGGATCTCTCGATCGGCAGTCGCTCTTGCAACTAACACGACCAACTGGGCAGTTTTAACGCATTGAAATTTAACCAATACGTCTATTACAGTTCAAGTATCAATTCAATCCGGCGCAAGGACCCCTCTACACTGTTAATTAAGCCAATATTCACTCTGCGAGGTCATAGACGTTATTGTTGTCAGCAAATAAACTCGAGTTCATGCGGTTCAGTTCAGTTATATTAGTATTCAATATTACGAAGAGACAGAGATATTATTGTTGTAAATATTCGAAACACATGAACTACTTAATTAAAAGCGATATTTTTATATTATATAATAAGAAAGCAGGAAAATAACATTTAAAATCAGAATGGAAATTTAGGTTCTGGAGGTAGGCAGAGGAATGTAGGACATTCCCCACGTTTCACCAGTTATGTTTACGTCCCACTATGGAATAAGTGGTGAGCCTATTGCCATGCATCGGGTACATATCCAGATTCTGAGCCACTACTAGAAAATCTAAATTAGAACATTTTTGTAGTGCCCGACCCGGGAATCGAACCCGGGAC
>DWDU01002720.1:0-12386 GCA_018245575.1 Jemadia suekentonmiller
TCTAATCTGTGAATCAGAATGTTACATTAATTATGATATCCTACGACTTAGTGACAGTAGTGGGGTTAAGTGCACATTCAAATAGCTAGGATCAACACAGTATATAGGGTAAGGTGCGGGATAGATTGCCCAAGGATCTTTGGGGTCTTACTCGCTCGCTTGGGGGAAGCTCATTCCTGTGAAGGATGTCGATAGCGTCTCCGTGTACATCTCGCAGCCAGTACCCTGCAGGTAATCGTTCTGCCAAGCTTGTGTGTCAGGAGACTGTAATCAACCAATGGGAGACGCTCAAGCACGTGCCTTGTTAGTTTTTCATAGCCATGGAAAATTCCGTCGTGGGTTCAATGCTGCGTTCGTATCTTCATCTCATCTTGTTGCTCCTATTGTTAGGTATCTATATATATTAGTACACTCTTGCCATTTATAACATATGCGCGTTATTATTCTACGATATCTGGAATCGCTGTAGCTATGTTATTTAGTGCATCACCTACGCTAAATTGGCTGGATAGAAGTTGAAAAAAACATTGCCCCAAATTCACAAACGGTAAGCTTGCAAAGGCGTAAAGGTAATAAACTGAAATGATAAAGCTATGAAAATTATAGGTTAGTTTTATTCGTCCGTCGACCATGGCATTATGGGGTGTGTGGAGCTAAAACAGTTGAATAAAATCGGAAAGTTTAGTGTACGCCGTTGTCTAACGCGACGGCTTGCAAGCGTCTCGTTCGCTGTCGACTTACTCTGCTGCTTGTTTGTAGGGCATTCCGATAAATGTCGAGCTCAGTGTCAGGGTGTACATCTCCATGCCGGTACCGCGGAGGTAGTCATTAGTCCATATAGCCATGTCTTGGGACTGTAAATGTCGCATAAGAAACGTTAAATGAAGGGCATTCGAAGCTGTTGTACTCTTGACATCCACCTCTTCAATGGGTACTTCGAATGCGCCTTTAGAAGAACAAATAGACAAATAAACAGATAAAAGAAATTTAGAAAAGCTGACCGTCTTAAAACTTCTCATTGCGAAGAGATTGGCCATCATAGTGGAGAACCCTGGCGCGAGGCAGCTCTGCGCGATGAATCCTAATTTCAGTTCTGCTAAGCAAATGACGTCATCGCCCTGCTTCCAGTCCCAGGATGGAATGTTGAGAAGGTAGGCCTGAAATTTGAAAAAACTTAATAAAGCCCGTAATATTTAGAAAATAATAAAACAATATAGTTGAATTGAAGCGTGACTTATAGCATTGTCAAATTAATTTTGTAACTCATTAGTGGATAGATTGAAGAAAATATGGAAGTTGGTACTTGTAATATGTACGTATATACACTCTTCAATTCGTTAAAGTTCCTTCAGACATTTTGTCACCAAACTATTTTGATACTTTGATTTGGATTGAAAAATGCCCCCAAAATTTGCCTTTAAAAATGAGATTGTCTCAGAAAATCTCCAATAATTAAGTGTTTTTAGTATAAAATTCTAACAATTGTAATAAGAAAAGTAAAAAATTCAAATTATTATACCTTGTTGTGGTATTGCATTAGCTGTATAATGACCCGGATGTCATCGGAATAATTCTTGATGGATATCACCCGCATAATGTTAGCGGCGTCCTCCGCGTCTGGGTCCTGGCAGTATTTGTTGGCTAGTACTAGGCAAGCGTCCGCTTCATGTACCTGAATATTGTCAATTATTAAAATGCTGTCTTTTGTATTATTTGGTTTGTTGAATGTGGGTAATTAAAATCAGATTATTTTCCCATATGTCCATATTTGCTTTTTATTATTTTTTAATATTTAATCTACAACATCTTTCAAGTGTACATTTGGATTAATAATTAAATATTAATACTTAGGAATAATTACATGTTTGAAATTTAAACGTTAAAATATTCAATATTATTTTTTATTCAGATTTTACAATGCATTGATTAAAGTTTTCTTAAATTGACATTGATTTGTCAGTCAGTGTGTTACCTGTTGTACTTACCACGTTAACATTTAATATGGACATTAAGAAGGTACATACACACAAACATGAACAACCAACCAAAGCTTTCGTGCAAAGGGTTTACTAAAACATTTTTTTTATTTACATCAAACTGAGAAGCGTGAAGGGGCATGCAAAGGGGTTAAACAACGGTGTTTTAAAAGAGTTCACTGCGATTGTGTTTATTTGTGACGATCCAATTGATCATCAGCACTCATCACAAATGAGCGATGCTCATATCTCATACTAGAAAGCAAGTGCAGCGCACGGAAACGTAACGAAAGTTATACGGCATGCAATCGACAAATCATTCCAACATCGAGCCATGCAACACAAAACTTACCATAAACACTCGACAAAATCGACAATCGACAACTGTACTTTGATCTACCAAGCAAATTTTGAAAAGGAAAGTCTTTCATCGGCAACCATTAAAGCCAATTAGTTCATTTAGCACTGGTTCATCGCTTGTACAGTACAAGTCATTATCGATTGTTTTGAGTATTACGTGGCCAGCATCGCATACAACACCCAGTTAGTAGGTACATATAGACACATAGACGACCGGCCGAGGTCGGCGCGGCCGGGGAACACATACCACTCTCGTGGACAGGCCAGTACCGTGCGGGAGGACGCACACACAGATCAGATACAATAGCGAGAGGCACGCACAAACAGCACAAAGGTTTGTATTAGAAGGGAACTGTACATCACTCCAACGAAAGAACGATTCCTCGATAGGTGATATCGAGCATCGCTCTACGACTATAGAAAGGACAGACTGCACAGCTTCAAATTGACACCACGCCCAAAGATCACATGTCGTGTGTGCAGTGCTACTTACTTTTACCCTCTGGAGATCGATAGGGTTCATTATGGTGCCTTGAAAGAATTCCACAGTAGTAAAGTGTCTCTTGAACAGGCCTTCAAGCTCCAGGTCGGGCGGTTTCCTGCCATCAATACTCAGTTAACACTACGCACCGGATTGTGGCCAGTCCGCCGCCTGTCGCGGCCCGACGTTACCATGCAACTCTATGTAGTCAAAATACGCGGTGCGGTGCGACGGGGACGCCACGGGGGCGAAGCGCCACCGTCCCACCGGGAAAGCGATGATTGCATCAAAGAACCATAATATAAATTTACCAAGTGATAAAATCCTACTGTGACTATGAAACAGCTTCTTTACAGTAGAAAGGATCTCTGTTATGCATATAGATGAATTAAAGTTAAGTTCGATTAGACGCGGATCAATGATAAGTAGGGCCGTGCGATTAACTAATGCCTGCACTAGTCGGTCTTACTCTAACCTTGACTCGCTCAAGGTCCACGGCATTCATCATTGTACCCTGAAAAAACTCGACGGTGGTGTAGTGACGCTTCAGGAGACCTTCCAGCTCAAGGTCGGGCTCTTTTCTGAAAGCGTCGCGGATCACACATGACTCACCACCTCAGATACTGTTGTCCATTGTGTATGGCATATGTGTATTTTCGGTCAGAAATCTATTTCTTTATTCACAGTATCATTTAATTTTGCAAATAAATCAATGGTTGAAATATTTGCGTCAAAAAATTTAACCCTGGCTTTACCTGCTTGCTGTGCTTTGTCATTTACATGGATTATTGCCTGCATCTTTTCCTACGAAGGTGATCTGAACTTTTAAGAGTTAAACCTTATGAAAACAAGCGAAACATGTATTATTACGTTATTATATTATACTATCACTGATAATTATGTCATAGACTTTGAACAATTAGTCAAAGAATCGATCCAGCAATTTCTGAGGCCACCTATGACGAACAGGACTAACAAACAGACGAAAATGAAAACATTATTTTTAACTCCAATTTTTTCCCTAACCATTACTTATATTAGTGCTTTCGTACAAATTGTTTATCCAGAAATGAATACCCGATTGTTGTTTCAATGTATGATGTTATGAAAGACATAATTTTATTCACGATTATGTCTTATTGGTACGGTACGGTATGTATATATGATTATTGGTACCTATTTCCACATTTACTGACCTGTGTAAAAAAACAACCTCAACGTCCACATCTTCTCTGTCTTCGTGTAGGAAGTCTTTTAAAAAATGACTCACAGATTCGTAAGTTATATGCCCACATACAACAATATGCCTGAAAACGTACAAATATATTATAACAACGTTAACAGAAAAAAACACGGGTTGCACTACGGTTAAATTACTGCATAATAAAATATCTAAAAAGCAGTCGAAGCTATAGTTGATAAAAATATGAGCTTTCGGTTCATTTGAAGGAAAATGGTAAATTTATACACAAAACTTTCGAGATTGAGAAGCTCTCGATGTACCAATTTGTAATTGAACTTTAGCTTTCATTACAGTACGTAGGTATTTATGAAGCAATACTTGTAGAAGCGGAAATCTTATAACTATAAGACAATACACAAGTAGTGTAGCAATTTGAAGTTTTGTTCAACACTTGGGACCACAACTACGGAACATTGGATTGTTTAATAAAATAATACCATACTATAATAACAACGCCGGTCGCAACAAGGTTAAACAAAACGAACGATGACAAAAGCGTGAAAGAATTACTACGGGACTGATAATGTCTTTATTGATTTTCCAAATATCTAAAAAAATCTATGCAAAACATCAACACACTTTTGACTATTTTGGATTTACTTAATAAAGACATTATACTAAACCTCCATAATTCACAACAATCAGTAAGTTCGTAACTTTGTGACTTACCGATGTTTAATACAGGTACAAATTGCACAGCAATTAGTAAAAAAAATATTTATAACAGTAAGTCACAAAGCAACGAACAATCTCAGAACTCAGTTTCGGTCAGGTTTTGTGTAACTATCTACCACACTAAAACGTTTGACGAATACACTTGGGCCGCAAGGGCACTTGGTCGGCTTAATGGAGATGCGAAGTATATTGTAAGAAAAGTCTAATTTATGATACAATAATAGAATCGACACGTTCAAAGTCGACAAACGATGACTTTAATTAAATGTCGATGGACAAGGAAAATCGCATCTACAGGCAGTAACGGTTGGCAGCCAGAATCTATATCAAACATGAAATGATATTATTATACAAAATATTACTAAACTATTTACAATTACGTACATCTGTTACTGTCTTTAGATTCACTAATAGTCGAGATAAAGTCTAATCGCGCGACGAAATATTAAAAGCTTGCCTCTCAGTTTTTATATTTAATAAAATTATCATGTCCCTGATGATCGGAAACATTGTCGATATTTATGATCAAGCCTCAATTCTTTATAAGTTCAACTTAAAAAGGGTTAGATACAGCACGATGTACAAAGGTGTGGGCGTGGACAGACAGTCAACAGTGTCGGCACAATGATGGAGGTTGATGGGTTAGAATCTAAATCAAAACACAGAAGAAGAAGATCAGTTAAAGTCGGCACAAACGTCGAGGAAAATTAAACAGTTGAGAAAAAAATAAAAGTCCAATGCACATTGCGAGTAACTAAATGCACATGCAATCTATTATTCTCTAAGGTGTGGCAAAGGATCTGATCCATTTGTATTGTAGAACGCAATAAAACCTCTACCTTTCAATTACCGATCGCAATAACACCGCAAAAACAATTTTTAAATTAATAAATCCAAACTTTTAATATATAAATGATTGTGTGTTGCTAATGATGTCAATATTATGTCGGATGGCATGTCGAGAACTAAGCTAATTTTGCGTTAAAATGTCCTCAATGCACACAGCCTTGCCACGCTCTATGAATTTTTACGTAAAATACATTACACTAAGTTTACCGAGGGGGTCGATTTAAAAATACAATACAGATAACAAAACATTAAAGAGGGTCAACATTAAGAGCAAGAGTACAGTACAGATACAGACGTGCAGGCAGGGAGAACAGAAGGGCGAGCGGATGGCACTCACTAGGTCCCGGTTCGCATCAACAGCGCCTCCCGTGGCGGCGCCCGGCGCTCCGGCCCACAGAAAGGAGCTGTCGACGCCCGACACACGAGAACTCCAACAACACACTACGGTATCACTCAACATTTATCTCACCGTTACTAAGCTTTACGATTACCATTAAACATTCCTTAAATACGTACGTTTGTATACTAACAGAACATAATATGAAACCTATATGACGAGCGATAGCACTAGCCACTATCTGCTGGTTTCTATTCAACTGAACTCAAACCAATCCAAAGATAATAATTTACAATCAATACCGACTCAAAAACAAAGACATTGCGGGACTCGCGTCCTGCCAAAGATAAAGTGAGAACACAGAAGCGTGCTAAGAGAGGAAAAGGAAGATATAGATATCACAACACGGATACATTCAACGGAACGGAGTGAAGACAGCGGCTCACCTGCGTCCCCGCTCATTCTTGAGGGTGCCGCCATACTTGGGTCTAGTGCCGATTAAGTCAATTATCTCTGGGATACAACTGGCAAATATCGCCTAAACGCCGACAGACAAAACAAGACATTCACATTCAAGTCAAGTGAGTGTTCGGCCGGCGAGGAAGGGAGCCGCCGGCGGCGCGAGCGACGCGGGCGGCTCGCTTCCGGCGGCGAGCCGGCGCGGGGCGCGGGGCGCGGGCCGGCGGACAGCGGGCGGTCGGAGCGCAGGGCGGCCGGCCGGCGCGGGCCGGGGCGGCGGCGGCGCGGGCGCGGGCACTGGCTGTGTGTGATCTCGGGACTCGTGGCGAGGTGCCGGAGCTAGCGCTACAGCGTGGCGACAGGCATCGTGTGCAAGCGAACAAACCAAACACTACTTCATCGACAGCATTACAAAACTTTACATCGGCTCTCTCCAGATCTAGTCTCGTTAGAAGGATTAAAAAGCTCAATGGTATCTCGAGTGTAATTTACGAAAAAAGGCATGTAGTAGTGCGTCGGTCGACCGCGCGCCTGTCTCTCGTGTTCGGGGAGAGGGGCGCGGCCGCCGGGAGCTAACTCTTCGAGCATGCGCCACGGCACCGAGAGACCGATTCTAGTGAAGGATTAATAAATTTCATTAGCAAACTCCGCATTCAATCAACCAAGTCAGATCGAAACCGTGAGAGGTAGGAAGGCAGGAAGCCGTGTGGAGCGGGGGCGTGAGAGCAGGGTACCTGCGGCGGACGTCCTTGTTGTACCGGCCGCCGTATTTGTTCCGCTGCGCCGCCAGCTCCGTGATCTCGGGGATCCAGCTGGCGAACACAGCCTACGATACACAGCAAACACCGTGAGGTGAGTGACCGCCCCCCCGCGCGCCCGCCCCCCCGGCCCGCGGCCGTGAACCCTCGCGCTCGCACAAGGCTGTGTGGCTTGAGTGTCGTCTGTCTGCGTGTGGCTGTGGCGTGGTGTGGACGGGTGCGGGACTTGGGTGCCGTGCCGAGCTACGCTAGCGGGAGCTACGTGACGGCAAGCCGTGACGGGACTCGTGACCGGGTGCATGCAAAGCCTGGATTCATACGCTAACTAATCGATGAACAGAACTTAAAAAGAAATCGGTATTGCCGGATACTAAACTAAGACGATGGGCATTCGGTATAGACGCTTGGTAGAGCGCGGACACGAGCAGGCCGGCGCGACCGACTGCCAGGCGGCGCTCGCTTCGGCGATACCGGCGCTTGGCTCAAAAGCGCAGGCAGGTAGCGCCGGAGCGACACGGCGCCCGCAAACCGAGCGCGGGACCGACGGGTGAACGCGAGTAGATAACACAATACATCTGACGGCACTGAGCAAGCTTTTGTATAACTGATGATTTCACATCGTCTTCGAGAGATCGAGCGATTCACACCGAGGACGGCAGGCGCGACAAGCTGCTTCAGTTTCGCGCGTACCGCGGAATGATTCGCCTTCACTTTCGCTTCAATTTATACATCAAACTGATACCTTTTTCCATGTTCACGCTTCAGCTCGCCA
Source organism: Jemadia suekentonmiller (assembly GCA_018245575.1). NCBI lineage: Eukaryota > Metazoa > Arthropoda > Insecta > Lepidoptera > Hesperiidae > Jemadia > Jemadia suekentonmiller. The sequence continues at coordinate 7,911 of DWDU01002720.1, forward strand.
CTGTACTTGGACCTACTTCCTACCAGCTCTATAATTTCAGGAATGCTACTAGCGAACATTGCCTGCAACAGACCATGGTGTCGATCGTACATCGAGGCCGCGCGCGGACACCATCGTGAGGTGCACGACAATGTCCACCTCGAGTCTCGGTATGTCTATGGTGACGTACAGTAAAGTGTAGCCGGTAGCGGAGCGAAATAAAATAAAAAGAGGAAGGTGTGTGTCTACCGGTGATGTGAGCAACTGAACACAGCCAGGCACAGGTGCGCATGCAGATCGCGAGGTGGGAGGGGAGGGACGCGGCGCGGGAAGCCGGCGCGCGGCGGGGCGCCAGCGACGGCACTCGGCAGGACGCCTCCACTCCGACAATCTACGTGGCTCGTCTCGGACCACTGTCCCCATGTACTCATCTCCAATAGTTAAGCTTAGACACTCCGGCAGCACATTCGTGGTATACACATAACAAAGCAAAAGAAAAAGAAAACATCCATGCGATCGTAAATATTGCTGGAAGTGAAGCTCGTTTTGAGTTACAAGAGATGCTCCGTAGAAAGCGGGTCGAGAAGTTAGAAGATTATACACTGAGCGGCGACTGCGTCGTAGGTCCGGCGGGGCGGGGTGCGCCCGGCGTAATCGGAACCGAAGTAAACTTGGCATGCTCTAGTTGGTGCACTATTCAGGCTTACAATCATTCAACGAGCTGTGCGTTAGATCAGTACAGTCCTCTATCAAGTCCCATGTGAGCTATGGTTATCTTATTACAAATTGTTATATTAATTTCCTTTTGCTTTGTTATCAATACAGCTTTGTATGCAAGGATCGCAAGCGTAGCGCGATTGGACGGGCTAGTCGCCATGTTGCGGAGGCAAGGAACCATGTCGTTCCAATCTCTCATCGACGTATCGACATTGGTTATCATAACTTGCCTCTCCTTGCAAAGAACTTACAGAAATTACATACTCGTAAATTCATATACCTATGTGAATTTGAATTTTATTTGAAGTTCGACAATTTATTAAATAAGTAGATAGATAGACTTACAAAAAAATAAACAAGTGAAATGAAACTTACCAAGCCGACGAGGAGAAAAAAAACTAAAAACGTCCTGCCAAGTACTGTATGGCAGAACACATCACCGTACCCTACAGTGGACATGGTGACTATAAGAAAGTAGACACAGGTCCAGTAAGACAGCGATTGTGCGTTGTCAAATTCCAGCGGATCCCCAGAATTTTCCAACTGAAATAGAGACATTACATATTTATCTACGTGATAATTTGATAACGGAACGGTGACATTTACTTTAACGGTACTATGCAGCCGAGTTTTGCATTTTAGTTTTCTGATATTTATTTTAATCATAAACTTCCTTAAGTCGTCTCTGTATAATTATTATAATTCCTTGTACCGTTGTCAACGCGTATTCTCAATTTCCCATCAAGAGGAGCATAGATCCGTTCAACATAAACTTATGTATAATCAGTGTATCTTGTGCAGTTAGTATTGTTTGATGCATTTATTCGTGTAAATGAAAATGAACTATGAACTATTGTTGCTACGAATGTGTCGAAGTACTTACCAAGTGGATTATGCCAGCTGCTGTTAACCACACAGATATAAATATAGAAACTAATTGCGCCAACCGAATTGAGCTCGATGTCTTTAATATATTGAGGTACTGCAAAATATCAGGCACGGTCATTAAGCGTAGAGCTCGGAGGAATCTTAGCCCTGGAAATAATAATGATGAAGCATTAGGAAAGTGTACATACTCCTTAACAAGCCTTAATATGTGTATGCACCTTAATAAATGAAGTACTATACATTTTATTATACGCACATTCACGTAATCGCATATTTACTGGCACACTCTAAGTGTGAGCTCCGGACATAAGATTTGGTCTACCAAATAGTTGTCGATTCACAGTCCCATAGTAAATTTAATATTGCCTGTTTGATTCAGTACCAAAAGCCTTTTTGGTTTATCATGTAAGTAAATAGTTAAACACTGAAGACGTGACTCAGTTATATGCACTTTCTTTCAATTGAATGAATAAAATATTTTTGTTACACTTTAGATTCACCCAGTTAATTACGTGCGATTTGCGTAATAAACTAATAGTACACAACGTAACTAAAACATTAAAAAAAAATCCTTATAAGATAGGTTGATTAATAACTCAAATACATGTTAACATAAATATATAATTTAACATAATCAATACTAGAATAGATCGATTCTTACCAATCCACGTTCTATCCAGGTATATTGATACAAAGGATGGGGGTATCGTGAAATAATCTACAAATGAATACATCTCGAGCATGAACCACAGTTTGTCGCTAGCTGCTATAAACTGTAACAAAATCGTTTCACATCATTAATTATATTCCACACGTTCATTAATGTGTGCCACGTACGAAAGGCGTTAGTTGCCAACTGGCCGTCGATTGTATCATTCATTGAATAAAATATTGTTTCATCGCCCAATGACGTTCAAGAGGGCAATCTATTTACTCGTATATAAACCTAACATCAGATAGTGTAGTGTGAGTGTTAACATTAATTCATCTTTATGTCAATCTAATTCAAAATATTATATCTTCTGTTCTTCAAAGAGTTATTGAGTTAAATCTACAGAGGCAGCATTTAGAGGATATTTCCACAATTGATGCACTGTGCTCACTAATATTGTTCATAATTGATATTTGCACTACTGTTATTTGGACTGTCTCACTGAATGGTTGCAAGTATGACTGCTGATCGAGGAGTCCCGGGTTCCAATCCCAGATCGGGTAATGTCGGGTTTTTCTAATTTAGAATTTCTAGTTTAAAATTTCTGGTAGTACGTATGTAAGGAGTCTCGATTTGTGCCCAATGTATGGCAATTAGATCAACCCATACTCAATACCGAACGTAAAAGTAACCGGTGAAACGGTGTATACTAAACTCCTCTGCCTACCTTTTAGAGAATAACAGGTGTGATGTTGCGATACTTTTAATTGTAACTTCACATTTTATCATATTATGCATTAATCAAATCTTTTATAAAATCCGAAAATGTTTTTAATATTATATTTAACATTTTCTTTTATAATAACGCAAATATTAACTAATAATTCCGCTAGGTACCGACAGTTTACAGACGGACTATACACTTTTTGTGTAGGATGTCTATCGCCATCAAATAAATCACCCTACTGTTACAAAGATGTTGCATCACTAAGAACATTGGTCATTAACACATCTGAACATTGGTAAACGATACTTACTCTTATAAAAAAGTAGACCATAAAAAATATGTTAAAGGCAAGGTCGATCTGTTGTGTGATATTGTCACTCCATTTCTGGCATCGCTCCACCTCCTCACTGGAACCAGGAAACCGTATGACACGAGTAACGCGAAGTGATATTACATTCTAAAACTGTGCACAACATACATACATACAGACAACATATCACGGAAAAGCCAACGTCTAAAATACAATTTTCAGCTGACAAAGAAACCATAAGCCAATGTTTGTACACGGTCAAATTTGATCGGGACGGTCGACCAACGTACCGTCTGTAGTGCGATGGTGGATCGTGGAGCGAAGCAAGCGATGTTAGCAAGCACAATGGCGGCACTGAGTAAACAGTATCAACAAACAAACAAACAACACACACGAATAACATATAAATACACATAATATAACAAAATTCCATCGATAATGTTAAAATATAGTGCGCGTCAAGCTGCAATAGCAAATTACACACAAACATCTCGTGTTCCAATCAAAGTGTAACAATGTGATGAGTCACGGAATTACGTCCAAGTTGGATCATATTTGACCATCTACAAGCTTCACAACATATAACTATGATCAGCAAACGGTCGGGTCACATTTAATTGGCTTTCACTCACGTATTCCTTATGATTTGAGCGGTATCGTAACACATTTTATTATTAATATTTCGGCTACGTAAAATTTCAACGAATTTCGACTATGGAAAGTATATTACCTGGACGCGTCAATGAAGTAGATGATCAGCGATGCTATACTCAGAATGAACACCAACACTACCTGCAATGAGAGAGAGGACGCTTAGAGGGAGATAGATATATAAATGTCTAATGATATCACACACTGCCGCCTTAATTGAAACGTCGGAGTGTGCTACACTCCTCTGCCTACTTCTTCGGGGAATCCAGGCGTGATTTTACAATTTTTTAGTCACAGTCTATGATCACTGCCTCGTTGGTCGTGTTGGTTGCAAGCGTGACTGTCGATCAAGAGGTCCTGGGTTCGACTCCCAGGTCGGGCACTATAGAATTTTTCTATTTTAGATTTTGTAATAGTGACTCGGAGTCTGGATTGGTGCCCGGTGCAGGGCAATAGGCTCACCACCTATTCCATAGTGGGACGTAAACGTAACTGGTGGAACGTGGGAGTGTATACACTCCTCTGCCTACCTCTTCAGGGATAATAGGCGTT
>DWDU01002721.1:0-12385 GCA_018245575.1 Jemadia suekentonmiller
AAGTCCAACCCCGATGCCAGGCGTCAGTCAATACGAACTTTACCACTTGCAGCTACGCTCAGTCTATAACGAGACGCAATATGAATGCTGGCATCAATTTTAATTCAATGTAAACACATTAACGTCTAATGTGGATTGTATTGCATTATCTGGAGCGCGACATTTGCTTCCACACGCGAAGTGGTTACAAGTGAAGTCGAATGCAATGCTTCTAATAAGTATAGCTTGCCGTTTCGTACATTCACAAGAAAAATATTTGTAGCTTTCAAAGGTTTTCGAATGTTACAAAAGCCATTACTGAATTTAGAACACTCGTTCACTTGTTTTATTTATTTTACAGCCCAAATGTTGTACCGGAAATGCCTGCGATTAAATAAATAAAAATTTTGGAAAATATTGTTATATCATTTTTTAACAATAAAAATATTGTTAATATTACATTCACCAGTGAGTCCAATCACAATTAAAAATGTTACTTACTGACAATTTATAATATTTAAAATTGAAAACAACTATGCAGCTTACTTGTTTCATTATTATCAACTTATACTCCTTATAGTTTAGGGTCGGGCTACAAAATTGGCTAGACACACCTAATTTAAATTCATTGTTTCTAAGAAGTTGGCTACGTAGAAATTATGAAATTGGTTTTTCAAATCATTCCTTTACATCGGATTATCTATGCGCTGAATCACTCTTTTTCGTATCGAGATGATTAAATGAATGACTAAACAACTTAATTGTCTTTTGGGTAACTTAATCTATCAGACAGTTGTGGCGAGCCGGATTGTGCTAATGAAGTAAATAAATTTTCATATTGTTTACATAAAATATCTTATCATCAAACATTTATTTAATCACTGATTCGTAAGTACACATATCTTATATAAATAATTAAATTATGTACTAATAGAACTTACGTATTTTTTTCTGATATAACTCGATAAGTTTCGATCCTAACCAACGCTTACTTCTTCATGAAACATCTGTTGATGTCCATATCCTACAAACTGATCATAGTTTCTTTGATGTATTTCATTTACAATTTGCCTTAGTTGCCTTTAAATTTGTCAGTGGTTTTGCGACGGAGAAATTATCTGTTTTTATATTTTTAGAACTTTGCTTCTACTTTCTCGTTACGATATTTCGATTACAATTTTTAAATCTAATATATTATGTCGCCATTTTGCTCTTTTTTGCATTCTCGTGACATGTAATGATTTTTTTACGCTAATTTGAAATGAATACGATGAAAACGAACGCCTTAATTGCGACCCGCCAAAAGTCAGTATCGCCAAACATTTTACAGTTTACCGCCAACAACAATGATTAAAGCACAAAGTCGTCGATCATTTATGACACATGTATTACATTTACACATAAAGGTATTATAATGTACATACATATGTACGTCATATATTATAAACAGCCGATTCCTTTTCACGTCATATCACGCATTAACAGAACAGCGCAGAACGTACTGGCCTCCTCCGCCGACCTCTACAGGGATTACAGCCGTTATGTTACATATTATATTACGCTACGACGCGATTGAAAGATGCACAAGGAGACTACGCTAATAACATTCTCTGACAAGTCTACTTTTTTACTTAGCGGAGAAACTGTAAAAAATAATACATGCTAAAGCAGAGATTTTTTTTGAATTAAATTATAATATGTAACAAGATGAACAGCCAAAGTCCAGGAAAAAGGAAAAAATATATTTTTCTCAATAATAGCAATAACAATAATAATGAGCAAATAAATTTAGTGGTAATAGCAATAATATACGACGAGTACTAACCGCAAATGAGCCGTGAATATGGCCAAAAGGAAGCGAGAACAAAGAATATACCTGGAGCTAGATCAACTGAAGACATGTCAATTTGCAGTCAGTTCCAATAGAGGATAACTTTGTTGTGAAATCATAATAACCTTTTAGTGACATCTAAATAATGGCATTATCTTTGAAAACTTGCCAAATGAACGTGAATGTTTATAAGTGAATACCTATTGAGATGGAAACGCGAATTCGACTAAACTTCTTTGTGTTCTTAGAATTTTCAGTGTCGCTATTAGATAAGCATACAATTCTAGTCTTTATTACCTAAATAATACAGGCAGTCATTGTTAAACAGAACAGCCATTTACTTCCGATAGTGTATTTGAAAGCCCCTTGGAATTTCATGTAATATCTAATCTAATCTCACATTGAACTCAGCTCAGAGTTCTGTATTTTGTAATATTCGATAGTATTCATAAGTATATTATAAACACCCGAATGACCGTGAAGTGACTTAGGAGCGAGAAAGAAGAATGTTATTTAGTTTTGGCAAGCTACACAAATTAATTGGAAGTAATCGGTGCGCATCGCAAACAAATGTACGAACGCATTGGGACATTATAAATAATAACGTCAGTAATATATATCTTGGAACATCTTCACACACTACCATCTGATACTAAAATTAAGCACAGCCCATGCTTTGGTACCCAGACAGCTGATAAACTACATATTTTATATAAATATTTGCTTACATGTATTTGTATATTTTTTACTTATAGATTCAGAACACATTATGTACTTGTACTAATTACTTGTATAATGCTCGATGGGAATTGAACCCATGACCCCTAGCACAGCAGTCAAATGCACTAACCGCTGTACCAACAGACCAGTATGATAACAGAATTATTAAAAGCATAATTTAAAAAATACTGCAAACTATTCAAACTCACCCAATTAACTACAAAAACCAGTAGAATCATTAATGATTTTGTTACAGCAAAGCATTAATCCGCTACCTTTACAACCAATTTAAATATCGTGCTGGCATTTACACGCTTGCACATAGGTATGTACTTTATACATTTTGTAACGTCTATTTCAAATAGAGATGATCAGAAACAAAGAAATTCGGTCTGATACGTTCTGAACCAGCTTTTCACATCTCTCCTGCGTGTAATTACATTCACCTAAGTTTTATTTCCTTAAATACACTTTGGTTTTATAGCAAAAACATAAATATTATTGTCTGAACATAATGGCTCGGAAATTATGTACATTCAATAGTAAAGCAATAAGCAAACGCGTGATTTACATGGCTTTGGTTACTAGATTACTTAATCGAGGTGATCGGGCCATGATTTTATAAGGATTTCCGTATAAATTATGTTGCGAGCCCGACATTCGTCATGCATTTTTTTTCCTTATTTGTTACATATTACATAGGTATCTTATGACGTAAAACTTGTACTGAGATAGGTGACAAAGAATTTTAGGAGACATAAGAAAGTTAAGCTTGAAGAAGAAACTTTGAAATATCGGATGCACAACCTTAATAATGTAGACGGCAGTCGCTGGATAAGATGAGATGAGAATAATAGGGGCTAATATGAAGAACCTTTAAAATAATATAATTGTCATAAAAACGACTCCTACTTACCTATACATTGATAAAAAAAAATCCCCTTCCCCCTTGAAGTCAATTACAAGGCAGAGAGCGAACGAGTTAAAACAACAATCGCGGCAAAAGCGAGGAGTAATTTCACGCGAGATGAAAGACGCGTCTAAAGTTACCAATAGCTGAGGCGGATGCCGGTTGGACGCAAATAACAGGTCGGACAGATCGCCTAATCAGCTTCCCGCGAACCAAACTTAGCTCCAAAACGATCAAATTAAATGGCGGCAGAATCAACAAAGGCAAGATAATTTACGACCTACACCGCCTCAACAATATACTAATTTACGTGTGTTGATCGTCTTTTTGCAACTCATAGGGAACCCGCGGTTTTTACTGCCATTGCCTATCCATCATTTTTCATTCGAATTCTATTCAAATCAAATTTGAAACTGAATTTTACGTCAGAATAAAATACAGTCACTAAATTGAAAGAATTTTTATCGATCTTCCTTTTTTTCTTTGTGTAACTGAAGACATAAATGGGGATTTTATTCAACTATTTTTCTACATACATTCAATTATAGCACTGTCATCCAACGCCTCATTTTACACATCACTAAACAGTAATGCCCAAATCAAACGAAACATCACTTAACGTGCATGTGATAACGAGTTATAATTTGTATGTGTTATTTCCGCCTACAATAATTAATAACAGGTGTATACGTTTATTAAATAGAATATTACAATATAATATCAATTATAATCAACTTCCAAATTGTTTTTTTCAACAGCACATTACGTGTCAATCTACGCACCACTCGAAATGGATCGGAACAATATTTACACAGAATCATAGATTTACAAAAAGTTCAAAGGCTAAATTGTGCATAAATCTTGTAATAAAATTGTAAAATTATTAATATGTTATTCCAAAACATGATAATGATGATTTTTGTCACTTGTATTTACTATGATTTTCATAACCACTAAAATAAAGCAGACTAGCCATAATAACATAATGCAACATACTAACTAATACTGTAACCATTATCAAAAATTATTACTTGAACCCATATCCATTCATATAAAAAACAAGAACATAACAAATTATGACATTATTTCTTCATAACTGAAAAATTCAAAATCCGACAACGACTATTCAAACGCTATGACCGTTAAGGCAAGTAAGTAATATGAGGTATTAAAAACCGTACAATCGTGGCGAATTATAGCGCAGACCGTTCTAATTTAACAGATTGCAACGGCAGACGCAGCCGGTCGACCGTTTGTCACAACGACGTTTGTCACACCGACGCTACAAATAGCGGACGCAGGTAAATGGTGCATTGTGAAACGATGTGTAGGGAGCGCGGGACGATATATCAAGCGGCCGCGGGAACTGCGCGGCTGTTGCCGGGGGTCAAGTCGACGTAGTTCCTTACCGTTCATTTTTTATATGTTCACGTGTTGAATTGTTAAGTACGTAATTCGATGTTTCGTAATGAATGCGGCTTATTGTTGTGTGGGTCACTTTTGCCTCTTAAATCCGCTGTTTTGGCATACACTGCCTCGTTGGTTATGTGGTTGCAAGCGCGACTACTGATTGAGAGGTCCTGAATTCAAATACAAGTCGAGTATTATTTTACTAAATTAGATTTTCTAACAGGAATTTCTAGTAGTGGCTCGGAAACTGGATTTGTGTCCCGGGCATGGCAGTAGGCTCCATTCCATACTGCGACTTAAACGTAACTAGGGTAGGCGGGAAGCGTAATACTCTTCTGCCTACCGTTTCGTGGATTGTAGACATGATGTTACGTTGTTCTTTTGGAAAACGTTCTAAACCCTTATAAAGATAAAAGACTAAACGAAAACATGATTTCTAAAAGTATAAGTTTAAATCATGATTTCTATTAATGATCATAATCCGTCTTGTGAATTACAAGAAGTCCTTTCCATGTTTAAATATCGTTCTTTTTCAACTTGAAATACAGTAACCTAAACCGTTATTACATCTTTTACAGTCTATTAAAAATCGGATAATAGGTTTTTTCCCATTGTAAAAACACGCCGCTGTGACGTCATCACGCAAGTTTCAAGTTATCGCGCACGGGTTGTACATACATGTAACGATTATATTCATTTATACATGTATATAACTATAATGAAACAAATACGAGCAAGTATAATAAAACATGAAATGATTGCTTAGCATGTATTATTAGCAAAGCGGCCATAAACTGGTTTGACAACATCTGTTCAAATCACAATGGACTGGTCGGAAACGTCGATTGGTTCGATTGTCAAGTGTACTGGAAAATATTAATTGAATCATGATATAGTATTGCTTCAAGTGTTCTGCATTAATAACGCTGTATCATTGACCTTGCCTCGATCAGCTCCGTCCAACGACAGGAGAGGGAGGTTGAATTATTTTTAAACTGAACGCCTATACGGTATTTCTCAAATAACGATTCGCGATAGTAAGCTCACACAACTAATACAATTTTATTGATGTTACCTACAAATACCCTAAAAGTCTGTAGTAACAATCAATAAATGAGGTGTGAAGAAATAATAATAGCAATTATATACTTATTTTCAAACTAAGTTACGGCTTTAAATTAAGCTCTCCGAAACCTGCGTGCATGTATGAAGTGAGTGATGAATGTAGAACATGCGCGGCAGGTCTGTGAAGAGAGATATTTGGCACTCGGTGCTCTCTACCCACCCCGTAAGGGACCGGCTGTGAAGATATGTATGTAAGTTACAGCTATTTTTAAACCGATATCTAGTTTATAATTCTCAGTACAGATATAGCCATCGTTTAGCCTTGGTATTTGCACAGATAATGTCATACAACAGATAATATAACGCTATCGTTGAATGTAAACGGAAATTCCAATGATAAAAGCTTTTGTTTGGAATGAGGCTAAGAAGCTTATGGGCATAGAAATACAATTTAATTTTGAGGAAACTTTATCGCATACAAACACTGCTATTGTACACCCAAGAGCGTTATCGAAAGCCTGTCACAGAGGTTATACGCACGTGGTAATGACATAAAATGAAAAGATTATCAAAATTAAATAACTGTCATAGAAAAACTTTCACTTATCAACATGTGATTTCACTTTCCCTCGCTGAGCGACTGACGAGGCGACTCAATACATGCGTAGTGGAACGAAAACGTGAGGCCTTATCAGTACTGTGTAGGTACTTGAACTAGTGCACGAGTTATTTAAAAAAAAATATCTTCTCACACTCCTTCGAAGTCCTGAAAACTAGCTAACCAGTCGTAATGACTACATTGGAGAATAATAACAATTTTAACTATGCGATAACTTTCTTAACTACATATCTAGCTACATATTTTTACAAAGAAACAATACAATTGCATTACGTCACCCATCGTAATTAAACTAGGTGAACAGAACTGTCGTATTATGAGTATTGTGTATGCAAAAAAAATCTGTACCAAATATAAATATTGCCCAATAGTAACGTAATCGACACATCTACACAATTTTGTTGGCACACATTCAAATATTCATAACGAAATTTTAGTTGTGACTAAATACAACACGGAGACAATGTTTGGTGGAATTAGAAATTAATTTAAACTAGGAAGAACAACCGGATGACATAGTGAATGTAGACTGAATAATTATATCGAAATATATGTGTCTATAAATCAAGAAGTTTTAATTATGTAGATGATGAACTCTATTCCGAATAATTTTAGTATTCAGGAAATACAATAACAGTAACACGAAGTCTGTACTAATGCCCGGTGTGTAGCAATAAGCTCACCCCTATTCAATGCGATGTACAGCAACTGGTGAAAAATGGGAGTGTTACTCTCCTCTGTCTACCGTCCAGAAAAATACAGGCGTGATGTTATCTTTAAATAAAATCGCATATTAATTATCTGACAGAGAAAAGTGGATTTTTTTAATGCAGCCCCAACTGTGAAACCACGGAAACACCATAAGAAAAGCACGAAAGAAAACCAATCCACCACGATCTAGTTAAAGTGGGTCAGTACTATTAACAGCTGTTCTGTTGCGGGAAGGCGGCGGCGGCGGAGCTCGCGATTCTTTTGGCCTAGTTCCTGCATTTATTCGCTTAGTAAGACAGCCACGAACGGGATTCTCAGTTTCAATCTGCGACAAATACATAGTCGGCGAGGTAACTAGGTCAGATCCGGCGCGATCGACTGAACAGCCTCCGATTCAAGACACGATTGACACATCGTCCGCCGCTCTTACCGGATCTTTAACATTTCAACACTATAAGCTATTACGACCTAATTAAATATTTCCCTGTAATTTTTCTTTCAAACTAATGTTGCAATTAATTAGATACTAACAACAACAATTCAGAGAAATTAATATGGTTCCAACGCAATACTTTTATTTATTTCCAATTGCATCAAAATACGATATAATTGCAGTCAAAAACAAAAAAAGAACAAAACTATCTTTGCACGCGCGTTGACACGGGAGGAGAACAGGGCCAATGAACGGTGACAGGTGCCGCGTAGCCAATCGCAGTGCAGAGAATCACTTTATACGACTCAGTTAGAAATCACGAATATTATATTCGGCATCCTTTTCTAAATCGTACAGGACAAGTGGAGCGAGAACGAGACAAACATATCTAAAACATACACCATATAACGTATATATGTTACTTAAGGATATTGTAACGTCTAGACTTTACGATTCTTTGTTTACCAATTGATTGCAAAATCTACTTTTAAACACAATTGCGAAAAACATGTGCTACGTAGTAATAAAATGTTTAAAGCAATATTATTTGCATTTTTTATTATAGAACATGGATTTTGTTTAGTAATGGAACAAGGTTGAAGTCATCCCCCGATTAATTTTTATCATATCGTTTCCATGCATTGGCATTCCAATAGGAACCGTCTATGCATTCCAGGTGATCGTTACTGTTGAGTCTAATGTCATTCATTCATTAAACATGGTGCAACCTCGCATACAGATGTCCTTCCTACCACGTACGTCAGATGACGTCGCCATCGACGGATCGCGCGGAACTTTCTAAACCATTGGAAATCAGTGTCTGTGTCAGCTCTAACAAAAACTCTAACTTAGGCAGATAGGTGACTTTTACATTTTTCATAAACCATTGAAGCAGAAAAGTAACTTTCAAACGGGTCTCTAATGTAGACTTCTTATTGTAAAAGCATCGTTTTATAAAGAAAAAAAACTGCCAACCTATATTTTAAAAAAAACATACATTTTTTAGACGGGACACGAGAGCCAAACTCAATAACAAATACACACGATATAAGAATAAGATAACGCAAATTGGAGGAAATGCCAAGGTTCAATTGAAAATAGTAGCCTTATGGAGGATCAGTGGGCTATAGCACTTGTAGCAACACAATACAAATTTCGCATTCCAGTGTTATTTCAAACAGATTCTGGTCTGTCTGCTCGCTAAACGACTTTAATACCTATCGCATGTTTTATTTACACATCGAGGAAAAAATTGGCATCACGCCCAATCCTAAACGGGTTGAACCCGTAACCCTATCTGTATTTTGAAATATTGTGCGTTAAAATTGTGATTCCAATCGATAAAATCACGTTTCATTGCATTTGAATCTTTTATTCATTTGAATCTTTTATTGTATCGAAACTTTAAACAAAATAAAAGTACATTAAGGCGATCATAACCTAACGTTATATTATTTACATTAAACACAACCATTCTACGTAGTTAGTATGTAACTGTATTTATTGTATCGTTTATCAGTGTGCGTGTAGTGCGTCCTTCAAATATTGCAACGGATCAAGATTAACGATCCACATTGTACCAGATCAGTCATAACTAACAGTTAGTAAAACAACTCTTCGTTGGAAACCGGCCCTGACACGGTTCTTTCATACACAACGTTCTCTTTAGATTATATATACACGGGATGGCGTTCGACGATAGAAAACGAATAGGATAATATGGACACTAACTAAACAGATTGCATACATATGTACAGTTATATACGTATATATACGTACTTACAAATCTACATAATATGTACGTTCATACATATATACAATTTCTATTAATCATAACACCGGATAATAACTACTGTACGAAAATACTCAATAAAAAAATTTTACTTAAGTAAGTACCCAGCAAACCGCCATATTTAAATTCCCGCGCAAAAATTTACTTTCCATTGAAAAAAGTGTTAGTATACTAGTTATTATAATATTCTCTCAGTTGGGATAAAAATTTCAAAAACTATTAATGTGGAAATGTAAAAAGCACAAATATTTTAAGACGTAAATAACACAGTCATATAGTAAGATGTCGGACGCGTGTAATGTGCTCATTCTTCAAATACATACATACATAATATATCTAACAAATAGAATTGAATTGCAATGTATCATTGTATTAAATTGCTTCATAAGTCATAACAAAATTTTAAAAATCATATTACATTCGTACAGATCGTAAAAATGCAACTCGGAACAAAATGCTAATGATTAAGAATAGTTACATTGATAATACAAGCCCCACTGCGTGAACGGATACGGTGATATTAAAACCGATAAAATGGTTTATGAATAAAATTTAAAGGAGGTATCAACTTCGATATAACTGACATTAAAATGTCCGATAAGTTGGAGAATTTCCTATAGAATCATAATTGAAGAATTAATTTAATTTGTTGGCTATTGAATCTTATAAGGTCATAATATTTATAATTGACTTATGATAGAGTAATTTGTATAGCTTCATGAATAAATGTTTCCAACAAAACAAAGAAAATTAGTAAGATATTAATGCAATACATCATTGAAATTTCCGCCCTTATACAGCAAAACATCTAAAATTGTATACGTAAATTCTCCTCTAGAGCATAATAAACATTCGAAATGTTCGAATTAATAACGGCCACACAGTATTCCAATAACTTACCTGTGCGAACTGCGACGCGATTTTCGTGTGGTCCTCCTGATACACTTTGCGGGCCTTCCGCCGCTCTGTCATGAGGGTGACCAGGCGGTCGAGCGCGCGTGACTCCAAGGCCTCCGCATTCGCCTTGATCAACCGACTTGTGCTCTCCCATTCCTCGGTCATAGTACGCCATGCCGACGCTATCACTGAACCTATAACCATTATTCATTATTTATTTATTTGGATATATTAATTAAAACGGTAAAACAACGGTTTGTTTAACAACGTAACCTAAAAACAACTTTACAAATAGCATAAGAGCAGAAAAACAACATATTGAAACATACATTACACAATCCGTTCAAAATAACTCGGACTTGCCGGTAAAATGTTCGTCCACTCATCCGCAAACAGATCACAATTAAGCGAAAGTATAATTGACGAATTGTTAGAAGTTTAAAACGAACACTCTTACTTGACATATTTGTTATGAGATGTGGATAAAAAACCCATATTGTCAACTGTCACTATTACTGATAATTCAAATGCCAAACAGTAATTGTTACATTTTGATAATTTGGTTTGCACACAGGTATTTTTAGATCAATGTTCGGGTCCTTAGGGATATTAATAAATTTGTGGAGCTTTCCAATGACTACTTTTGTACGTCAAATGGCAAAATCAGCAAACGTAAGCATTTAACATGAGATGAGGATTGTACTAGATTACGATTTTAAAACATCTAAGATGAAAAAAATATATGTAATAAAGTCAAGTAGCGAAAACAAATTAACACTAATCGAATTTAAACATACACATCACTTATAACGTAATGTGATGTAATGTTACTATTTGCCTAATATGTTAATTTGAACAAGCCAAGAAAGACGTTATCTTCAGATCTAAGAAGTACCTACTAATTTTTATACAAACAGATAGCGTAGAGCGTTCATGTTTATTTTACTTTAACACAGTTGTATTTAGTAGAAACGCATAATATTTCGAGTCGTCAACACACCGTTTTCAGTGTTAAGTGTATTTTGTGCGTCGTAATCTCTGATATTGGTCGCGCTGTCAATTCCAATAATGCATGACTCATAAACGTTCAAGTCACACGAGGTGATAAACCAATGTAATACTTTGGTATGTAAACAAAGAAAGGACAATATTGATTGGGTTTATACAAAAAAAACTACCTCAATGCAATAGCCGTTCATCGCATTTATTTTTCCTATTATAGTTACAAATATATGTACATACATATCTTCACGCCAGGTCCCGTACGGGGTAGGCAGAAAGCACCGAGTTCTAAATATCTCGATCCTTACAGACCTGCCGTGCCTGCTCTACATTCATCACTCTTTTTACACATGCACGCCAGTTTCGGCGACTTCTGATTCCCCCATCAGCCAGTATCTGACCTATTTGATCAAGACAGGTGACTCTTGGCCTCCCTTGGCACCTGCGTCTATCAACATTCGCATTGTATCTTGATCATTCTTTCATCAGCCATTCTGTGAACATGCCCAAAGTAACGGATCATGCCCTTTCTCATTTTTACACCAATCCCCTCTTTTATACAAAACATCGTCCTTATAGTTTATTACCTTATAGCTAACGCATAATTGAGCTACAAGTGTTTTTATATTGCTAACAACTTTTGAACTCGAAAATAATGACCATTGCCATAGAGTAGACCATATAGAGTAAAATTAACAGTTTAATTTTTTAATAGACATGTCTACATACTACCAGCCATACTTACAAGTAATTGAAATGTACTTAAACAATGTACTTAAACATTATCGTGTAGGTATATTGTACAAAATGTTGAGTAAACATATTATCTATGGCTATGATAAGTTCCATAAACAATAACTTTGCATTTTGAACATAATATGCGTGTAATTAAATTTCATCAGTGTCATTATCCTTTATATAGGGCAATCTATCTTTTTTCGGAGCTGAAAGTAATGAGTTTTTTCTGCAGTTATATTTAAAATGAAACTCGCTGGTGCGGAACAGTGATTTACTTT
>DWDU01002722.1:0-12381 GCA_018245575.1 Jemadia suekentonmiller
ATAACTCGTAACAAATATATTCAAATATATTCGGTTGAAAAGAAATTCCGATGAACTTTTTATTGATTATTCGCATAAACTTGGTTTTCCTTCATTGATAAGAACGGCCCATTGAAGCACGTCGTGGATACGCATATGCGGGTTTTCGTTTTTAACTGCAATAAACAAACGAAATGATAAGTGCAGTCATTAATTGGGTCAGGTCACCCGCTCTCTTCATGGATTTGCCCATGAAACCTTCGTTGCATAGATATACGAGAGGGCTTCTGTGACTTCATTCACACATGTACTTAATTTTTTTTGTATTAAAAGCCAGTACTAACAGACCGTCAACTAGATCATAAGTGATCACTGTAGCATATATAAATCGGCAACAAAGGTGTTACCAAGCTGCTGTGTGCCTAGGATTTTGTACGCACGTAATACATCCCATGTAACCTTTACTTCTGACCATAATTTCATATTTGAAACATTTGGGAGAATATTTAAATGTATCTTATTTCCTTCTTAAAAACCGGTTCAGTTATGTAGACATAAAACAGTAAAATTGGTAGTTACTATTAGGAATCTGATTATGTGCCTCGTTCGTCGTGTTAATTGCACGCGCGACTGAAGATCTGGAGGTACTGGGTTCACAACCCGGGTCGGGCACTATTAGATTTTTCTAATTTAAATTTTATGTTGGTGGCTCGGAGTCGGGATTTGTGCCTGGTGTAGGTACAGCAATAGGCTCACCATCTATTCCATGGTGGAACGTAAACGTAACTGATGAAACGTGGGAGTGTACTACACGCTTCCACCTACCTCTTCGAGGATTACGGGCGTTACTTTCGCGTTTAGGTAAACCATAAACATAGTATTTAATACCTTGTACTCTAACGAACTGTTTCGTGGGCACGTCCGCAATCTTCCTCGTTGGTCTCCCTAACTGAAAATGTGTTGTTGACGGTATCCCTTTACGAAGTTCCTGTGAATATAATTGGTGTATATTGTTGTTAGTTCCTTTTTTATTTTGTTGTAAATTTATTTTATTCTTGGTACATATTGTTCACAATATCTGAGAAAAAAACTTGTCAGCGTAGAAATATCTGCTTACTATTGTGATGTTGTGAACTAAATGTATCAATCCGGTTCTTCCTACTCATTAACCTATTTATCATTCTACTGTTGAACCGAGATATATCCGAAGAAAGAAACTGGTCAAGACCAAAGTGAACCACGTTTATTAAATATTGGTTAATATAATTCCGATGCAATATAGAGCATTACTAAGAACATTGAAGTGCTATTTAGAATATTTATTGTTAAAAACGCAAAGAAAAATGAGCCTCGGATCCAGCCGCAGAGCTCTACAGTACAAATCTTATCTGCTTGTCTTTCAGTGCTTCATATTTGTTGGTTGTTACTTTGTAATCCCCGCTTATCTGCAGCTGTTTTATATTTAGAATGGCCATATATAAAATTAGGTTATGTATGTAAATAACTATTATAATTGAACTACTAGAACGTTGGTCAGAGAAGAATTTCTAAGACCCGTTTACACGTTCTTACTTGTTCCCATATGTTTCTTCTAATAATCTTCGGCTCTTGTCGATCCGATCTGGCCGATTTGGGATTGTACTCAGGTGGATGGTACAACATGTCATAAGCGCACAGCGGCGAGTCTTTCGGTGTCCAATTCGTGTTAAAGTAAGTTTTATTTGAAACTGGGATAACCATTTGTGTAATAAGACGGTCTTCTAAGGTAAGCGGCATACCGAAATTGTTTTACCATAATTTAGAACCACATTCACATTGATTTCATTATTGTGAATTATCTATGGAATGTTGACAATCACTCGCGGGCTTTTGACAAAAAACTAACATACTGTTCGGTTATTTTTTTACATCAGTAAATTATCATGAGATGTATAATAAAATACAAGTTTATGTAAGTTTCGTCTTGTAAATTAATTTATTAATTATGATTATAATCCAGTTAAGTGATCTTCCTAATATTCTAACGTAGAATGCTCTGTAACGACTGGCACCTCATCTCATCGAAATCCTTAATACGATGGGCTAAAAAAATGATTAAAATTTTGCCCAGCGTCTAGAATAACACGAAAGCACAATTTGTAATAGTACTTCAGACGTAGAGCCCATGCCCTTTAAGATTATAAAATTGTAAGGTTTTCAAACGACGTCAAAATAAAAAGGAATATTGTAGTATCTATGATAAGATGTTGATAAAATGACAACTATGACACACAATGTGCTGTTGTGTTTTAAAACATTAGCACGAAACAAATCCGCAATGAAGTGAAATGTATTACGGTGTGAATTACATTGAAAATTTTATATTGATTCAGTTACAATTGTTTAATTATTTTTATTTTATTTAATTATTTTTTTCTTTAGATACATTGGATCACTTCATTTCTAACGCGAATAAAATAGACAAAACAGCCGCGAATGATAATTGGCCGCAGAAATTTGATAAAGCGTGTAATGTTCCACGAGGGTCTAAGCTACAACTAAGCAATAAACTTGTCAAGCTTATTAACAAACCCTCGCGAGTTGTGGAAACTGACGTCCGAACATCTTCATCGGTAATATTAAAGAACGTTACTAAGAAATTTTTTACGCTTGTTTGTTTACAGACATTTTTTAATGAAAGCATACGAGCTATGCAAAAATACAATTAATAGTAAGTGAGATATAAGCATAGAGACTTTACTATTTGTGTAAAAAACATAGAAAGTAATGTCTTTCCTGAAACTACACGAGACGTATGATTAATTCCCAAAAAAAATTAAGATGCTTTAAACATTTCAGCTTCTCCTTGAACGAATTTCAATTTTCAATTTCAAGAGGCAAGAACTTAAACCGCATTATATACGAAAAGATAATAATAAAACAAAACCTGTGATAAAAATAACTGTTTTGCCAGTAATAACCGAAACGCAACCATTCAAAGCTTTTCTCAAACGTAAACATATCGTAAATGAGATAAAGAGAACAATTTCAAACAAATATATTGCAAGTCACCATAAAAATCCATGCTCGGTACATAATTCACATGAAATTCGCGATTTAAGAGAAACTAGTAGCGCAACCTTATTGACACCAAGGAAACATGAGCGAAATATTAAATATGATAAATTATCTTTAAATCATATCACGTATACAAAACGTATGTTGAACTCACTAAACATGAACTACAAAGATAGAAATGAAAAACGAAATTGGACTTGCGAGGAATCGTCAGGTTCTCCGAGAAGTGACAGAAAAAGAAATGATACATTAATACAGGAATGCACGTGTAACAATGCTATAAGTAACAAAGTATTAGACGACATGAACTATCGAAAAAATCGCGTTACAATCGTAGGGCGCCTTGGAATTAATGAAGACGATCAATACGTTTTAAACTGTGATGCGACCGTAGATAACAAACCAAGTATGTTAAATTATATATAGAAACAGAGTTAAAGATAATTTAAGCTATTGTTCAACACTCTTTATTTTCACAGTTGAAACCCGCTTCTTCCAAGAGTACAATAACGAAAATAAGTAAGTCTACGATCTCATTAAAATAATACTTTTATTATTTTTATGTAGGTACATAAGAGTATTTAATTTTTGTAGGGTACACATTTATACAAAAGGATAATATTATATGTAACATCACTCTTACAAGTTGTAATCATAAGAAGTGGTAGACAGAGGAATGTAATACACTCCCACGTTTCATCAGTTACATTTACAACCCAAGATGGAATAGGTGGTGAGCTTATTTCCATACACCAGGCACATGTCCCGAGTATCTAAATTAGAAAAATTTTATTGTACGGATGAGCGGCGTCCGCGTCGCTTCTGCCTCTCCCCGCTGATTTACGCTTTTCACACGAGTACGACGCGGAGGAGGGGCGCGTTGGATACGAAACACCGCATTTCTGCGGGTATCCATGCGGTAAGGCGTGCGGTAATTGTTGATCGGATTGATCGAAATCGCTCCGCGCCGAAACCGCTTCTTCACGCGTTGCATAACGCCGCAGTACGCGGCGCAGTGTTATAAATAGTCAGAACCTCGCTAAGCACATTATACATGATCTATTCTTATAATTACAGTAAAACGACAAAATCCACGCAAACAAATATGACTATAAATTTTTCAAGCGACATGTTAAATTATTCTGTGAAAAGTAATAAAATTGTTCAATGCAATTGCAAGAATGCCACAAATGTTGGAACTAGTTATAGTCATTGCGGATTAGTTGAGTCGAAAGACTGCAAAAATCCCTTGATTGTCATATCAGTTTATCCTACAAAAGATTCCAGCAAAGAAGTAGCATGTTTAAGTGATCTTATTCATATTAACCAAGTTCAAGAAGTGCCTAGAAGCCGTACGACTACTAATCAAAATAACAAAATATCTTTACTTGATAAACAGAAAACTAAAAAATCAAATACGAGTATCAAACGAAGCGTGAATAGATCACCTAGAAGTAGATCGCCCTCTCCTAATGTCAAATTAATTGATAAGTAAAAGGCAGAAAATAGTTTTATAGGTCAGAAATATAAAAAACCCTTTAAAAGAAACAGTCCTGACCGTCAACCAAAATTTAATAAACCAATATCACCAAAAGAAAAATCCAATCGGCATCCAAATACGTTAAATACAACTTTAAAAGGTGACACGATCAAAAATCGAAAAGAAGAATTAAATGAAACAAACACCGATAAAAAGAAAATTAAAAAAGCTATTATTGAAAATTATACGCAACAAATCCTTATGTCTTCAGGCGGTAAGGACACGGTAAGAACTGGAACAAAACCGAAAAATTGTGGTTCTAAACTTACTATCGATATCGACGGAGACAAAGAACTTTATCGAGTACTGTTCCTTCAAGATAAATTAAATACTGATTTATCTGTACGAAAAACTTTAAAATCACAAAACTATAAAACGTTACATGATTTAAAAGATAGCGAAGGACAGTATGTTGATGACAATATCATGGAACACTTTCTTACGTTATCGAATGTAAAACAAAAACAAGAAAATGTGAGCTAAGACCCTTAAAATCGACATTATTATTTTATTTCAAACCGTGCACCTTACGAGTGATTAAGCTTTGATATAATTTTCCTTGCAGAAATCAAATAACTCTGAGACTCTAGTTAAAACCCAATCAGGATTTAAAATAAGAGATAGTCTTGAAATATGTCACCGGTAAATATATTTTTAGTAATATTTACTTTTACTATCACACAAACACACACAAATTATATTGCTGTTAGGCAACGAAATTTCTATTGTCGCGTTTCAACTTGAACTGTTCGCTGGGCAGATATTAAAATACTAGGCGTTTTAACTAATTTCTGATGTATTAGTAGCAGGTGTATGTAGCAGATAACTATTTTCAAATAGAAGCTGGGTCCTATGTGTTACACACGAATATTTATAATAAATTCAATTAAATAAATCTTCTGACCTGACTATTATACATTCAGGCGTGAAGGAGGCCAGAGCAAAAGCAAATATCAAACAACTAATAAATATAAAACGAAAAAGTCGCACGGAAATGAAAAAGATTTCTTTGGTACAAATTTTAATCATTTATTTACTCAAGACTAACGGATCAACGTATTTTCATCTAACATACAATTATGTTATAAAATATTGAATGGTTTTTGTTACAATTAGCAGCACCGTTACTTAACTTTTTAAAGAGTTTAACTCCATGAGGTCAAAATAAATCCGTTGGTATACCAGTGCACCTAATAACTGATTCAACATTTTTATCGTAGTTCATCTACATATTTAACAGGTACATTAGGTACATATGTATATGTTTAAATTCAGTTTGTACGAATCACATATTTTTGCCTGAATGTAAAACTACATATTTATAGCACATACCTATTTCATTATACTAGTAAAACATTATCGGGGAGACAATTGCTCCGTTCCGAACCCTGCCGAAAGAGATCAAGAAATTAGAGAATTGCTTGGCATAAGTAAACACCGCGCAGGAAAATTTAAAGTTGGCCAGGTAAGTAAATTATTAAATTTATATTTTACATTTATTATCACTCTTCGTGTTGGTATAAGAACCACACGGACAAATGAATAATTATTAAGTGTGCATTTAAAATAGGATTTTTTTTTTAATTTTTGTATTTTTATTTACTTTTAGGGTTTATTTCCTCACATCGTTGGCGAAGATCTACGAGTTAATTCGAACTCTATAACACGGTTATTTTTTATTATTATTTTTAAATATTTTTTTAATATTTAGCCTGACTAAGAAGTAAACGAATCAACTGGTGTTAACTGGTCACCACCGAATATGAATACTTGCAACAATGGAGGAGGCACAATGCGTTACCGACTTTGAAGGAGGGATCACTCAAGTTGTTGCGCTTTTGTTAAAGATCCTCATGTTATAGTAGGTACTCTAGGAAAACATCATGCTAACAAGTCAACAGCAACAACAATGTAGCATGTCATTTTAACAGTCACAAATTTCTAAAACTAAAGCTTGAATATTTTTAAATATTCATATTGGATTTTCAATCGCTTTGAACAGTAATTTTATGTTCTTTTTTATATCAGCGTGAAAAATAGGTCGTCGGAACAGCGTCATTGTAATTGCAGTTTTAATAACAATAAAAATAAAAAGTTTCTGGTCGATAAACTTGCATTAAATACAGTTTCTACTCAATGTGATCAGAATGTACCATATTCGTATGAACGATTGACATTTAACAGCAATATTCAAGTATTTTTACAAGTTGAACATATGTCGAAACGGAAGCCTTTGCCTATAACACTGTCTCGGAAACAATATGACAAGGTTAAAAAAACAATTCAGAAAAGAGTCTTAAAGAAGGTTAGTCAACAAAATAATACGCAAATTAACACTAAGAATGTTAGCTTCGTATCAGTCGGGGAGATACGTAAAGCAAAAAAGGAACAGTTACCAAATGAAAAAATCGATAAAACTGTACAAGTAAAAGAAAATTCTTATAGTCATGAAAATGAAACAATACAAAAGGATCAGGAATATATTCAGGACGATAACAAACCTTTGCATCCATTGTATTCTATTGAAAACAATAATAAAAGCGAAGGAAATGTATATGCGAGTCCAAGACAAACAATATCGTCTATGGACATTCGTTATGCTAGCATGGCGCTCCTGAAGCATGTCACGTTTTCTTCTAATAATTTGAAGAATGCCGCGCCTTCATCTCCTTTGTGCAACTTTGTAAAGACTGATTGTCCTTCAGTACAAACCATTTTTAAAGGTAAAATGTAATTTATAAAATCCGATAAAGTTAGTAAAAGTTATACCTACTTGATAATGTATTATTAAATTAAAAATTAACATATCAACACTTTCTGCATTTAGGAGATTTACAATAACTCGTATGTCTTTTTATGTAACCTTTAACGTCTTTTGATTGGTGGGGGGAATTTTTAGGGAAATAGTTGAACTTATATTTTGGTGACGTGATTGTCATACGGCAAAACATATATAACATTTTAAAGGGGACGCCAAAATTTTTTTTCCGCCCGGGCGGCTGACACCCACGGTATGCCACTGCCTAAGATAAAAACAAGATAATCACTTGTAATTACTGTTTGTTCAAATTATTCGGCGTAGTAGAAACTGATTATGCAAAAAATGATTAAGAAAGGTACTCGCACCAAGAAACAGAACAAAGGGTTTTATTACCTCTTTTTAGTTGATGTATTAGCAATATTAAATACAGACTTCAAAATTAGGTCTTCAATTTCAGGTCGTAAACATTCCAATACACCTAATCTCGGGACATCTGTATGTTCTCTGTATTCAGAGGCTGAATATCATCCTTACAAAATTGATTATGCGTTGTATTCACGGAAGGAAAAGTCGAAGAAACCGTTTTTAAGGAGACTCATGTCTTGCTTAGTCATGCGGTCGGCCAAAATGTCACAAGCTATATTGCCACTGGATCCGCAATGCGAGGGAGACACCTTGATGAGTTCATTTGACTCGTATTATATAAATACGTCACTTTTAGTAAGTAATATGTCTTGGGTGTAGGTATTTACTTCTATTCGTCGTAATACTACGGAAGGGCGTCACCTAGGAGAAGCAGGGAAGTGGCAACTGCCCGCCCTAGACATTTAAGCAACATGTAGCCAAATGTAACAGACCTGATATCTCTATACGTACAAACGCATAGACATATTTAGCACTAGATGGAGTTTCTTTCACCGCGTTTTCTCCGTAGCGAGGCCTTTTCCGAAGCGGTGGTAGTTTCATTTTGACGTACAAAAAGTGTTCTAATGAACAAATTTTGAATAAATGATTTGATCGTTTGAATTTGAATTTGAATTTGATGCTCTCTGCCTGCCTCGTTAGTAACCTAATGAAAAGGTAAATAATAATAACAATAATTGTAGTTTTTTTTATTTTCAGCCCATAGACATGACATCCTCTTTATACGACACCTCGGCATCGTTTTTCACCGACCACCATGTCGAACCTATAGCTAGAATGAAACGAGGATTCTTCAATTCTGTCAGAGACTTTCTCACAAACCTTAAAACTCGTTAATAAATTAATATATTTTGTAGAAATTTATTATTGTATATTAATGTGTATGAAAGTGTTTTTATTAAATTTTCTTGTGTTGTTTTGATTTTCAATACATTTTGCCAGAAAATAAAATGTAAACGTGCGCTACTATAATGACGATACGAGTGCTGTTTAATGGCACAAAGTACATTTTGTTTTAAGTAATCCACTGATGTGAATCGCATCTGTTATAAATACCTGTGGGTGTTTATAAATAATGACTAGATAAGTAAGTAAGTAAAACAATCCTTGAAGAAAAGTTGCTCTATATGACATTGTTTGACAGTGCTAACTAAATATAATTTGCACATATGAAATATGACGCCCAGATATTTAAGTTTATCAGTCCAAAGTATTAGTTTGTAAAAAAGATGAATGGGTCAAGAAATTATGCGACCTATGTTATGGGCTCTGGTTAGATTTTTGCTTAAGTCTTATTTCAATGGCTACGCTT
This sequence comes from Jemadia suekentonmiller, assembly GCA_018245575.1. Lineage (NCBI taxonomy): Eukaryota > Metazoa > Arthropoda > Insecta > Lepidoptera > Hesperiidae > Jemadia > Jemadia suekentonmiller. Next base: position 9,073 of record DWDU01002722.1, read on the forward strand.
TTATATGGTTTTCTTAAGCATCAAGCTCAGTTGCAATTTATGGTATATACACTCCTATGACAATCTACAATTTAGGTCCTTATTAGGCCTTGACATTATATCTAAGATCGACAGTAAGGGTAAAATAATTAGCATCGATTTTGATTTTAGGTAAATAAACTACCGATCACAGATCACCAGTGGCTGTCCTGTGCTTATCCGTTATTGAAACATCCCACGCATAACATTATACCGGCCACCGACCATATTCGTGTGCTTATTACCAACGTGTGACATTTGCTCGAACCCTGTAGTAAAATGAAGCATAAATAGGATGTTTTAGGACGTATAATTAGCATTACATGTAAACAGTCAATATTTTTTTGCCTTGCAAGAAATAAATATGATAGGTTTTATTAAGATCATATTCTTTGCTTCATTACAGGAGACTAATAAAAAAAAAACTATAACCTCTATTTGGACAGTTGACAGCATTAATTTATCATTATTAAAATGTAAAGTTTCTCATAAGTTTATAACTTAATTTTATTACATCTAAGATGGCATTTTTTCGGCGTTCCGTGTCTGTCGTATCAAAAATAATAACAAATGTGTATTTGACTGCTCAGAGTAGGTTTTCTTAAATTATATGACATATATAAAGTTTTACACAAACCCTCTTTATGAACAGTTAATTTTTTATTTTAGATCAAAAAATACATCGATGGGTGGCGCCTACATTAATGGAATTCAAAAGGCGAGAAGAAAAACTGGGTGGGAAGAAAATAAATCCTAGGAATACATATCTAGAGTGGAACTTGGAGGCGGAGCTGTACGCTTTTGGGAAACGTTTAAGTGAAGATTTTGATTCGGAGTTACTTTTACAAGCTTTTACAGACCGATCATATATTATCAAAGAAGAAATGAAGCAGAAAGAAATAGATTTTAATATAAAAATGAAAGATAACAAAGAACTGGCTGCAGAAGGTACAACATTCAATGAACATGTTTCTAGCGCATTTTTTGGATTAATATCACTTACACTGCAGTTGTAGCTAAATAATATCTATTATTCGTGTAAAACATGAGATAGAAAATACTATAAAAGTTATTATAGGGGTGTTTTCTTTTTTTATAGGGGCATTGTTGAAATAAATCACAGGTTCTCAAACTTATTTCTGCAACAAGCCACTTTGAGAATCAATTACTTTATAACCCCTCTTAAAATCACTCTTTTAAATATACCTTTTATGTCATATTTATATTAATCTTCTTCAGAGTTAAAAGTCTCTCTCTCTCTTTTATATTATGACCCTTTATTGCTTCCTTCAAAGCTTCCAGCAAGGGGTGTTATCACCCATTCTGATAACATCTAAACTAAATCTATGCTATTCTTGACTGGCCTATTGATGCAGTGGTTACTGAACTTGACAGTTGCTGGGAAGATCATGCCTTAGATGCCCACCGAGAGTAAATATTTATAACATTAGTATTTGTTCTGCCTGGGTGTTAGAAAAAAGTATCTACATAAGTTTATATTTTTATGTATATATATAGTTTATCAGCTGTCTGGTTATAATGCCACAAGCTCTCTTGATTTTTACTTTTTGATAAGATGATTTGTGAGTGTGTGATGTCCCAAGTGATTGTTATTATTGTCATATCTGTTTATAACTTAACATATAGCTGTCATGCAACATAACTGTTGCATGCTTAAATGCTTATATCAGCTCTATGATAGTCTGGATATACTTTGTAATATTTCATATAACTGGTGACAAGTGGGCATAACCACTCCTCTGCTTAACCCTTCAGGGAAATACTGATATGGTGTTACACTACTTAAACATATTTTATCCACAGGTGAGAAATTCATGGAAGAGTATATTCAAAGATATTTGGAGGCTGTCCTACCAAAGTTTCCATTGGAAGGTGTAAACAGTGTTAAGAGCCATTTATTAAGTGAAGATCTATTAGCTCATGTGAGCTTGTATCTTGGGACTAAAGATATTATTCTTGCTTCAGTAAGTTAATTTTTTATTTATAGTAGATTAGTTCGTTTTCAATTTTGAATACTCAAAGGGAGGTAAACATATTTTGTGTTTAATTCAAGTGATCATTGATTTAAACAATAAATATTACATTACTTTCAAAGTGACCTCAAAATCTTAGTTATATCTGAGATAAAGTAATACTTATAACATACAAAAATTAGATCAAATGTAAGATAACATAATGATTTCATGTTTCAGGAATACCCTGTGGATAAACACATATTAGCAAACACCTTCAAAGCATTAGTTGGTTGCTTGATACAGTCATCAGGGGAGGAAAGAGCAGCTCTCTTTGTCAGAGACTTTGTCATAACTCAACTACAAGGTAATATACATATTTTGTTATATTGTCACCCCTATTTCCCATTGGGGTAGGCAGAGGTTATGAATGTCTTGGCAGACTTCATTAACTTTGTCTACATTCATTAAAGTCATTGTACACTGTTGCTAAAGGATCTTTTCATCTGGACTTCATTTCAGACATCTCCCAGTTGAATCTATAATATAAAGAAATTATAATTTGTGATGTAAATATTTTTAATCTTAGGTAAATAGTTCTCAATCCACCATTTAATGGTTGAAGACTGCAATAAGAGCTATCCAACTCTTAGACCACCAACAAAAACACACATCATTACACTTTGTTAAGCAACAACCGTAACAATGAACAGACAAACTGCAATACCGGAAATTTAAACCACTTCTAATAGCAACGGAGTTGCCATTGCTTATGTTAATACAGGATCACCCACTACAACCTCCACGACACATGGAGTAGTCTAAAATCGGTGTAGTATAGTCCTAGAGTACCTAGGAATATCCTGAAGATTTGATTCAGTCTCCGTGACAGAGGTGGCATATTATTTTCCTCACTAAGATGAAGTGACAGACCTAAGGTGGATCACACTTGTCCATCCATCAAATGTACCACTGTAACAAATGTAGGTTAGTGCATATTACTGTATCAAATGTAGGTATTACTGATGTTTAATTATTGTTTCAGGAAAAGACATAAATGAATTGTGGAACATTGAAGACCCATGGACAATGCTCACTGGAATGCTATCAACGAGTAATACTGTTATTGAACCACGTTTAATTGCAGAAGCTGGGAAGAACACTTTGCTGGCGTGTTACCGAGTTGGTCTCTATATAGACAAGAAAATGTTATCTTCAGGTTGGTAATTTTTTTTTTGACCCTTTTATTTTTCCAATGTTAATCCAATGTTAATGATTATGGCTAAATTGCTGTCCAAGTGTGTGTTGGCAAACTTCA
>DWDU01002723.1:0-12380 GCA_018245575.1 Jemadia suekentonmiller
TTTAATTTATTTACTTATTTTTTATTAATTAATTGTATTAGACGCCTACCCCAACATTTCATTATCACCTGGGTTGACTGGTAGAAAATGCCAATTAGCATTAAATCCGCCCTTTGTCATTCATACTTTTACAATAAAGAATAAATGAATAAATAAATATATTCTCTAGTTGTAAATCGCAACCCACGACCCTTTTTCAGCAATCAGTTCCGGTGACCACTGTACCAACTGTTTCTAGAATTATTCTAATAGACAGCACATTGGTTGATACCTTACCATCTAGGATTTCACAACGTTCACTATACATACATTAAATTGTTACTAAAAATTGCTGAATACATTTTAATTGAAGCACACGTGCTGCACTTGTAGTTCGAGTAGTCGGCGAGCTCGCGACCCGGTCGTCTCTACCTCGCTGCCATCACGCCGCGCCCGTGTCATGATAAAACCGGCCGATAAAACTCGAACGGCTTGTTAACAACCTCCATAAATTCACCACCAGTTTGTTTTAATACCTCAGCGCCCGCCCCCTTGTTTACATCACAAACATCTCTGCATGCAAGTTGCGTATGTAACTTTTTGCATAACCACAAACTTTTTGTAAACAAACAAAGTTACGAGCTAAGATAATTTTAAAGTGTACTTCTATGAAACTAAAACTCAAGTAACAAACAAGTTAACAGCTATTTTTTACTTCGCCTTATTCCTTATGCTGACTGTCTTATGGTTTGCGGCTATGAATATTAAAGTAAAAGGCTACTTTAACATTTTTGGCACAATAAATTTATACACATTTTCAAACATATGACAACGCAGTTCTTATTTTACAAGCTCATTAGAATCGAAACCGTGCAATTTGTTTTATATTCCATTAATATCCGATAGCTTCATTTCAACTTTTTCTTAATTGGAAACCGGCTAATTTCAGTGACAAATTATATGACTCTCCAAAGGTTAATTAATTACCACCTTGAGTAGCGAAGGGGTGAAATTATAATAAAGTACTAATTTCGTTATTTACTAAAAGAACGTAACATTCACCTCAGTTCGGCGCACGGAACGAGTGGCGTGCGACGAGTCACGCGAGGGCTCGTTGTAAAAATGATCGGCACGCACAACGTTACTCCATAAAAGCTGTTTAACGCAATAGTCGCTAGTTATGATATTCAAGCGTTAATAGTTATTCACTACACATATTTTGTACACCCATTTATGGAGTTATTCGTAGCCGTATTTAGCTGCGTGTGTACACAGATTAATTCTTTTTTCAAACACACAATCATTGATTAAAAGTTTGCAATGTAAAATTAAATTAAAACATGTGTTTTAATTTAATTATACATATATTTTATTTAATTATACAATGATCTCTGCTTACCCCGTAAACGACGTAGTGTGAACAAATAATAATGATAATAGTCACATTCAGTTAATATCACTAATTAAAGTACACATCGTGTATCGTAAATTATACAAAGGTTATATATGGAAATATAAAAATATCTATTGGTACCAGTTTCCGATTTTTTCATGTCTATTAAGTAGTGTACCTATACGGTACGTATATAAAATTTATTTTCTAATTTTAAACTCAATCATACACGTCCAACAGTTAGCGTGTTAGTCTGTCAAACTATAACCCGTGGCGCGTGGCGCGAAACCGCAAGCAATTACAGGGTTGTTAGTATAACTAGAGCGGAGTTTGACCTGAAATTCACCAACGTTACTTACATATATGTACGTCGACGTTTGTTAAAATTAGTCTACAATATTACTCAGAACCCCGTTTTATTGTCACAAACAATGGTATCGAAAACATAACAGCCGAAAAATAAATAACAGATTTAAAAAGTCATAGTTGCAATTACTATCGCATTTGGAATTTTTAATAGAATTAAAGATTCATATTGAACAGTATTAAAAATAAGAAATGTTGTAAGTATTCAAAAAAAGGTTTTCAGTAAACGTAACATAACATCTCCCAAGAGAGAAATCCTCTGACTATCCCTTCGGGGAAATACTTGTATTTCCCCGAAGGGATAGTCAGAGAATTATAATGTACCTACTCCCAGAAGCAAGAACTTAATATAATATTTAGAAAAGAACATAACTGGTGTAAAGTGGGAGTGCACTAAACTCCTCTGCCTAACTCTTCGGGGATTATAGTGTTACTTTTTTTCATATTTATGTAATCCAATTTTTATATATCATGAATTTTAATCTTCTTCGTCGAGTCGATAGCTGATCGTGAGTGATCAGCCATTACGGTGAAAGAATTAGTCGTAATGTCCAGGGTGCGCCGAGCAATATATACGTACTCAATCAGACATAGTCGCCGCTTGGGGAAGCTCCTTGCATGCACCCCATAAGTTTTAATGAATTCATTAATAAAATTAATGTCCGCTATGTTGTGAAGTCACATTGCTAATTAAGTCACAATGCTGATTGCGACATTATCCTTTAATTAACCGTCGTTAAAAATCATTGAGACAACTTAATTATCAGTACACACACACTCGTCAGTAAGGTAAATGCAATATCTGAAAACACAATAACAAAAAAAACATGATTGTAACGTTTTGAATTTAATTGTAAAAAGCATTTCATTATTGGAAAGCAAAAACAAAACACGGGATAACGCCGAGTGCGATCATCATCCGCTGTTCAAACGCACAATAAATTCATTATACGCGAATTCAAGTATCAATCGAATAAATTTACGTTACAGCGCTCATTTGTTTTGTTTTAAAGGAACCATGAAATATCCATTAAACTCGTTAGCGGGCTACTGTGTTCAATCACTATTTGACCACACTCGGAAATAGGATGAAATGAAATAATAGATCAGTTGGATAATGATTGGTTTTGTTCAAGGTTTCGTTTTATTGCTCTGTTTCTCTCTTTCGGTAAGAGCGGAAATGCGGTATCATTGTACTAATTATTCGTTTTTAACTAAATATAAAATCTAAATTAATGTATCTAAAATATGCAAGATGTTTGTTTAGAATATCACGGACATTGTCCATGATAAATTTGTTTAATTCAGTACAACTGATTATACTTCAGTTCCGTTTGACTTTGGAAATATTATGACTTCCTTATAAGCTCAAAACCAAAGGATCGCCGCCGATAATATATTAGCTATAAATATTAATGCATACAATGAAACAGTTACTATGACGAAATCTCTACGTGAATTAATTTTTGTTTGAAAATGTTCTCTGTTTGTTTGTTTATGAGCTAATGTCACAAAGCAATGACTCGATTTTATCGGACTTTACTAGGGTGATAATGATCTAACGAGGTCAAGAGCCCAGTGTGCTTTGTACAGCGAAAAAATATTTAATTTTAGCAGGATAATGCAAATAATATCTAAAACCAGACTTACTTAATATAGAAATATAAACATTTGACCAAAATTATAATTGTTATAGATAAGACATTGCTGAGTTCATACTCGTATTTATGAAATATTTTTGGCTATAAAGTGTATATACTATGTATAATTTTGATTTCTACCTATAAAAAAGACTTTTAAGAACGATGCAAACATAAAACTTGTCGTTATTTTAATGACAAAAAAAATATTAGATTTTCCGTCAGTGTGCGGGTAGCTACTAGTAACGTTGCAAATATACGAAACGTCTACTTATAATCTATATATTTAAATGGCAACGTCAGATCAAGCAGATGTCCCTCAAGGGTGGAATTTTTCGTGTTTTCTTAATGATCATTTGTACAGGGCTCCCCCGGGAACTGTAGAGGAAACTGCCGACATTATATAGCATTATTATGTTTTTAGATTAATGTCATTTTGGACGTTTTGCAAAGAAATTATACTTTTCAAACGTAACAAGGTTTATATTTGAATTCTTCTTTTATCTCTTTGCAAATATATTATTATCTTTCAGTGGGACATTTACAGCGTTATCACATACTTGTTGAATAATAATAACTTGAAATATCTTTTATATTCATTAACCGGAAGATAACTGAAAATAAGTAGCACAGAGAGTGAATTTTCATAACGAACAACATTTTATTTTAGTGTAGTAAAACGCCCCGTTCAGGAGTTCACTGTGGAAATATATTATTGTTTTGGGTTACGGTAAGTCACGAGACGAAAGATACAGACTCGGTGTTTAGGAGTACCTACATCTATACCCAGTTTTATTAGGAAAGTACTACACCGAGTACCTGACCCAGAGTTGCTGCTCAACATCACGGAGCCTGCAAGCTCACGTCTCTCACAAACAATGCACATGAAGAACAAACTAAAATATATGATTATAAGGAAAACAATAACGTATATATATGCAAATAAAGACATTAAAATGAAGCTAGACCGGAATGAAATTGTGACGGAATCGAGAATGTTATGTTCTTTACTTAAACGAAATATGCACCCGCCATTGCAAAAACTCGTTTTCAAGGGAATATGCTAATCCCGTTAATTAGCGCCGCCTGCTGTCCTTCCTCTGTTGAGAAAAATACGTTGGCTGGCTGAGTTATGGCCGACATTAATATTATCCGAGCTTCCGCTCGCCAACCGCCTATTACCCGGCTTCTGAGCGCGTTTTACATTAACAGCGCGCAGTTCTCACATATCTGATACGTTAAACATGTACGCGTCTATATTGTGTGCAAGTGTTAATGTTTCTGGCTGAACTCGATTTTGACACACAAAAACAGATATATACTACTATTCTTTATTTTTAAATTTAACGCCATGGCCCTTACGGGATAGGCACAGAACACTTAGTACTAAATATATATCTAGAGATATGTCGCATTTCTACTACATTCATCATTCTTTTCATACGCGCACGCTGGTATCGAAGACTTGACTCCCCTATCAGCCCCTATCACCTGACCTAGCTGGTCAAGGTAGGTAGGTAGATACATTCGCATTCGCTTTGTATTTGTTTCATATGCCATTCTTTTTACAATACATGTCCGGTTCGCATAAACACGTATACCGGACAGTTTTAATTTCCCACTATGAAAATTCAAAATTTTCAAAAATTGTGCATTTATTGTTTGCACCTTAAACTTCGAAAATCAATCGGACCGTTGACGACATTCTATAGGGTTCTGTTGCACTTAGAGATCGTGGAATTTTAATCAATTCGGCGTAATGTATTGTGTAAAATTTCAAAAATTAAAAACTTAATGTATTGAGGGAATAATTTTTGAATAGTTTAATTGATCCCTTCCATACGTAACTATCTCTTAAGCACTAAAAACCCAGTCCAACACCTATTTTATCTTAGTGAATCTGTAAATTCGAGGAAATATCTTTAAAATAATTTCTAAATTATATATATGGACGATTATACATCTGGATGATAATGCAGAGAATCTTTTTTTCTTGTCGTGCAAAACTGCATCGAAAATATACCCTATTTTTATTTTGATTCTATCGTTTGAGATATCGTTTCTAAAAAAAAATTTACCAAGGTGTTTTATTGTCTAACTCATAAATGATCAACCTGATACATGAAGCAAGGTCGTAGCGGGAAGTACATGCACGTTTTATACATAGTATGTTAATTTTATACACAATTACACAAATATTTTTATATACAATTACAATTATAGATGTGCTTTACGTGCCATTTACGTGACCTCAATTTTTAATTAACATTATTAAGTTAAGAGGTTACATAAAAAAGTAATGATTGTTTATTTTGTTGAGAAAAATCTTCTGGTCGGACGTGATTTATGAGGGCTATTAATAATGTCCGCACTTCGGCAACCGCCTATTTGCCGGCTTCTGGAGGCTTCAAATCACTCCGACCGATTTAAAATATCACTTCGCATTAAATGGTCGCAAGCTGTGCAAAATGTAAGTTTATACGTTGTGTCTCCGAGATAGAAAGTAAAGTTATGAATATTTGATCCTCAGTGCACTCTGCTTACCCAGTAAGGGACCTGGCGTGATTATATACAATTATAGGCATTTTCTAAACCTATAAAGGGAAAATAGAGAGTCTCGTCAGCCTAGTGGTTCCAAGACCGACTGCTAAGCTAGAAATCTTGGGTACGTTCCCCGACTCAGGAAAAGAATTAGTACGTTTGCCTAATTTTCAATTCCCATGAAATAGATAGATAGAAACAGTTTATTGTTTACATAGTATAAACAAGAACAAATTTTTATTTTTAAATATAGACTTATGCCTAGTAACAATTCATATCCAATATTTTTTTTCAAAAGCTACAGGGTGATACAAGTACATATTTTATGTATGTATAGCAACGAAAAAGGTCACAACTCAGCCTCTGTCGAAGCCCGCTACAACTGACTCCGACGACTGGTATTCAGTGCGACATTGTCCTGTCGTGTAGTTCGATCCACTTATATTGTGAAGTATTACTGGCACCGAGCCTGGCTTTCCCATTATCCCATTGTATGTCAATAGGCTTACCCACTGTTACGTGAAAAGTATAATATAAGTAAATAATAATATAACTGATGAAAAATGGGATTACTACACTCCTCTGCCTACTCCTTCAGGGAAATATAGGCGTGTTATATTACAAAGGCGCATAAGTCTTCTCGACTTTCTTATGTCTCTAGTAAAACTCTAAGAATCTCGCGTACCATGTGCACACAGGGCCATTTATTCCTAAAGTAATCAGAGTCTGTGTCGCTTATGCTCATCATGAAAATATTTGTCATGAGTGGGAATCGAACCCACAACCCTTTGTTCAATAGTCATATTCACTAACCACTGAACCAACGGGTCATTCGTATTGTGTAAATCCGTATGAAGCCTGAAAACAGAGATGGGAAGTAAATTTATGTGCAAATAAAGCTACCACACCGCACCACGCTCGGCTTACCCGTGAAATTATTTCAATTTCCTGCCAACCGTGTACATATGCGTATGTATTGTGATACATTAACGTAAACCCGCATATTGCTAATTTCCTCATCAACATTCGCTAATTAACCGGCCGTTATGCCGAATTATGTAACCGGTACGCCCATCTTCCCGGAAGGTCGAGTTTGGGGATTTAAAGTAATAATAACTATGATATATAGTCAGAGTCGGAGTCTGGATCTGCGCCCGGTGTATGGCAATAGGCTCCCCGTTACATAGTGGAACGTAAATGTAACTGGTAAAACGTGGCACTTCTCTGCCTATGTTTTCGGGGATTACAGGCGCGATGTTATAAACACCAGTATTACATTTTTTCAAAAATATAACGAGATAAAAGCAAACAGTACAGATCATTAAATTGGTTAAGCGACTTAGGCGTAATTTTATAGAAAAAAAAAAACCTAACTTCACGCCTCTAATCCCCGAAGAGGTAGGCAGAGGAGTGTAGAACACTGCCACGTTTCAACTGTTACGTTTACGTCCCACTATGGAATAGGTGGTGAGCCTATTGCCATGCATCGGGCACATATCCAGACAATTTTATAGAAATCCATTAAATTAAGATCCATTAAATTAATTAAAATCCATTAATTAAATTAAGTTAAAGGATGTTGCAATGATATGATATACAAAGAATACAAAATATACAAAGATTTTGATCAGTACAATTACACAAAGCTATTACATAGACATCCATCTTTCTTTCGATTCCGATGTCCATCTCACAGCGTCCATTAGGCGGTAATGCTGCCCACCTCCCAGCGCTTCGTAAGTGTTGCCGGCCGCGTCATTACTCTTTCTTTGAGCCGCCGAAATTCAGAGCCATCGAGTTATTTATCATCGAAACTCGGGTGGAAATGAACGACATGAGTATATGTTTACCATTAATGCATGGGCAGAGACTAGAAATTTTAATTAGAAATTCTAATTTAAAAAATAGTGAATAACATATAAATACACACGTAACCCAAAGTACACTTTGTAATGTTAGCAGTCGTTAGTACCGTATACGACTCATTATTCAATACTGCACTAATTGTCGTGGGTGTATCTATGACATCCACGGTATCGTTCTCAGCGGAAAACACGATAATGTATAAATTAAAATTTCCTAGCAACGCGTGTTTTATACGGTGTGTTAATCTTAACGCTGCCGGCCATTGGCTATACTTATTTAGAGTGTAATTTTATGCGATTCATCACCACGCGCCGCCGCCGTCAGAGGCAAAGTAAATTACGACCAATCACATAATGAACACAGCTTATGGTTAGCTTCCTCGGCTAATCCTTCTTGGCCACTCGTATTATTACAATATTACGACTTTTATGGGTAAGTATAACACGCTTATAATTTCTTTAGCACTTGCGACAATTATACATATAGGTACTTTGTTGTCGAGTCGTGTCTACTATAGGAACATTATTGAATATTAATTAATCCAATACAAAAATACTGCACATAATAATGTACGTAATTAGCTAAAATTATTCTTATTATTTTAATTACGTTACAAAAAACTAATACTATAAAGGAGTTATATCACTCGCACACAGTCATAACAAATTTATTTATGTATGTTACGTAAAGTTATTAATTACCCTAATTAATATTATCATATGAAAATCTATGTTATTTCTTAAAAGGAACAAAATTAGTTTTCAGCAACATTAGAGTGGGGCCTTTATTTTTCCTTAACAAATTATTACCTACGTCACTAAATAACGCATTGTTACTCCGTATCTTGTGACTTCAATACTAAAGACTTGTTGTGATGTGATATAACGCGAGTGCCAACAGAAAACAATAGTGGTCGTAGCCGCCCCTAGTCAGCTTTAAGATGTCTGAAGAAAATATGGAGTAACCTTAAGCCAGTCTTTTCAACGATATAATAATTGACAATATCACAAAAATTCGTGTGTATTATTTCATAGTGTCATACAATTTACATTATATTGCACCTCCTTTGTAACTCGTTACGTTACTCTTACAATATACCAAAGTCAATGTTCTTATCAATCTTGATTTATAGGGTAATAGGAAAACAACAGCAGCCAAGGGAAGCCAATATCTCCCACCGACATCCATCATTCTCCGCTGCAATTTACATCATGGACTGGTGACCGCATTTTCCACACTTTTGCCTCTCTTATGGCACATAAAATTATACAGCTTGTATGTCCATACCTGTTTACTTATCAAAGCTATCATTCATTGAACAGTGCATTCATGTTTGTTTGAAACTACTTTTTATACATAGTCATTGTTTGTTCGCGATGTGTAATCTTCTTAATAAGTATGCAAAAAAATTATTACAATGTGATCATGTCAGGACATTTACATTATATATCTGACCTAATTGATGAATTGTTTTGTCTTTTTGCTCTTCATCACTATTTAAAAATACAGCAATTGATGTTTAGAACGATAAAATCCGTTCTATCAAACGACAACAAAGGTACCGTCACACTCAAGTACACATACACAAACAAAAAGCATTTACATACAAAAAAGCAGACTCGGAACATATCTCAAGGACAGATGAACAAAAAATATGTCAGGTAAGTATAACACGTAGAAATCAACTCGCCATTTGCGAGGTATGAGCTTCCCCTCCCGCCATCCGACAAGTACCCATACCTACAGCTGAGAACCCCGCTATACGTCATCATGGCGAGGTGCCCTGCCTAGTTCACTTCTGCGAGTTATGAGTACCTTTGGATTCGCAACAAAAATATTTATGGAGGCACGTAACTACACGTGGCTGTACGTGTATTAATCATCAACAATAAGGAAAACGGGGAAGAAAACCTGGGGTTAAAAATTACATTCATTTGTAAGTGCGTACCATTAAGGCAGCAGTTTTGTGGGTCACCCCCGAAGCTCAAGGGGAAATAACTTTTGCTGTTAATAAATTAGTGTCTGACACATTATTTCACACGTGAGAAGAAAATAATTCTTTGAACTATTCTTCGTAAAGGATCTCGCCAATGAATACACAAGCTACATTCTGTTTAAGTTTTCTTGGAGCTCAGTATTTTTACTTAAAAGTAATAGAAATAAAAAGCATGCAAGCAAGTTAACCACCGTCAAGTCAACGTTACTGAAAAACTGAGCCTACCCTAGTCCAGCTATATTTTGTCACTAACTCACTATTGTGTTAATATATTTATTCAAAATCGGGGAACGCATTGGCAACTCAGATAATATTCGACAGTAACCACATTCCTTTTGAAGAGTTGACTATTTTTTGCCATGCTTTCATGATTATTAAATCGAGCTATACCTACATTTACTGGTGCTATTTTCTTAAATACGTCTTTAATCCTACTTATTATATGCGCTTATTTATTATATATTGGGATGACGCTATGCGAAAGGTTCTTGGCACAGAAGAATACAGAAGCTGGATGCGGCGAGTCGAGGACAGTGCGCGGTGACGCCCCTTGCGGGAGGCCTATGTCCAGCAGTGGGCTGAGATAGGCTGATGATATTGATGATGGTACGCGCTTGAATCTCTGAATGCTTATAAGTGTGCGTGCGTAAATATACTTTGTACTAGTAGTATTGTCATTAATATCTTATTTCCGAATAAAAAGTATTCATAATTAAAGTAATTAACATTTTTGGCACCTGTTTTCTCATCACTACATAATCGTTTAACATTAGTACTTAATAATCATTCATTAAATAGATATTTTTTTAATTACAAAATGTAAAATTGTGTCTTGAATTGCCTTATTGTGTTATAAACAAGTCATATTTTAATTTCGTAATAAAATTAACGAGCGGCGGAAAGACACGTCCTTTGTTTATTTAGCTGCAGATTTTTCGATTGTCATTTTTCGACTCGAATTTCGTTAAACTGAGGTAGCTGATCGTAATTAATTTAATTTATATAACTTTAGACTGGCCCGTTGTTGCAGTGGTAAGTAAACTTGACTGTTGCAGCAGAGGTCGTGGGTTTGATTTCCACAAAGAATACATATTTGTACGAGGAGCACAAGTACTGTGTCTGGATGTAAAAAACAATTATATGTATACATAGATATATATTTCTTTGTAGTTTATATGTAGTTCACCAGCTCTTTGATTACCGTGACACAAGATTTCCTGTTGCTTTCTTTGAGATCAGATGGTCATGCGTTCAAATGCTGTAAGATATTATTACTATCATTTACATATAAGATATTCTGATTATTAATCGATAGCTATATTATTATTAATTTTATATTGTCGTAGGTCTTTATGAGCAGGCAGAGTGGAGCGTGCCAGATATTTCTATTCATAGAGACCGGATATCGGATACTTTTGATCACGAAAACCATAGTAAGTGCAAAGGAATAATGTAATCACTTACGACATTATTGCTTAGTGATGTTCACGCACACACTGACCAAGGTTTCGTAAAAGTAAGTGGCAAAGTACCGACATGACCGTAGCGACTATTGGACTGAATAAAGTAGGGCGACATTTGTACGTTGCATAAAAACTCATGCATTATAAACACATTCTCATTACTTATGAAACTGCTTTAATAACGTTAATTATTATTCACTCAATACCACTAAATATAATGAGTTCATTCGTGTTTATGGTAACTTACGTAGATGTATTGATAGATATTGAAGAAAGTGTAGGAAATTAAATTAAAAATGGTAACAAATTTAAAAAAACGATGACCTTTTGAAACTGACGCGGTATCGACATATTTAAAATAAATTTTGAAACCATATTGTCTCATACCTTCCTTCCTTCCTTATTTCGTACCTTCTATACATAACGTACTTTATCAACCGTTCTTTAATACATGTAAAAATAATTACAAATATTATTACACAACTATTATTTAAACATTCATACAATAAAATTAAATTTTATTAAAAGGTAACAGCACGTTTGTAATCCCCGAAGAGGTAGGCAGAAGTGTGTGATACTCGTACAGCGCTGCACCAGTTACGTTTACGTGCCACTGTGTAGTAGCTGGTAAGCCCATTATCATACAGAGAACACACAGCCGGATTCCAGGCCACTACTAGAAAATCTTTGTTAAAAAATTCAATAATTGCAGTACCCAGGATTTGAACCCTAGACCACTTAATCCACAGCCGCGCTAGTAAACAACACGACCAAGAAGGCAGTCAATTTAATAAAATTAAAATTATAGTAGGTATCTCATTGCATAGGTAAATTAGTGATACAAAATGTGTCTGTATTTTATTCAAATATGATTTAATTTCCAATAATTTTTCAATAAATTACCCATTACGGCTTATATCACTGATCCTGGTAATATAGAATATAATCGGATTACATGCAATACACCATCGATTTTATACGAGTAACTCTGATTTAACTAGATATGACGTATTGGTCAAAATTTGTGTCACTGTAATCCATATATATTTTTAATTTAAACTTTATTTAAATTCTCATGACTCAATATAAATATGAAAACACTCACGCGACATCTTTTGGATTATCTATTGGATATT
>DWDU01002724.1:0-12380 GCA_018245575.1 Jemadia suekentonmiller
AACGTGGGAGTGTTCTACACTCCTCTGCCTACCTCTTCGGGGATTACAGGCGTGATGTTACGTTTACGTTTTATAAATAATTCCTAAAGATTCCTAACTGTATTGTACATTTAAAGTATTTACATACAAAGACATATCAAACATACAAGTAGTACAACGGAGAAAATCGCAAACAATTGTGTATGGTTTACAACTTGAGAATTCCATAGAACTTAATTTTTAGCCCCAATCACAGGAATACTGTTGTATTAGATCTAATACCTGCTAGGTATTACGGTTCTTAAATAAATAAAATACAACAGTAGTAGATATTGATAGATATAACTATAGTAGGTATTGCCAGATATTAACTGAAGTAGGAATTGTTAGATATAAATGTAGTAGGGATTGCTAGACATAACAGTAGTAGGGATGGCTAGATATAATATTAGTAGGTTTTGTTAGATATAACAGTAGTAGGTATTGCGTATTAAGAAAATACATAGTTTACGTACACTGCTCCATATTTAAGCTGTTAGCGCTTTAACAAAATTAAAGGATTTTGAAAAACATTTATAGCACGTATATGCATTTCTTAAAGCAATCCACAGTACAATAGATTATAGAACATCACAACGAGAGTTCATTGTTATTAGATAGTCTATTACAGCTTTATAGGAAGGCTCAGGGTTTGATACGGGTTTATAACAATCTACAATTAGATCCGCTGTATTAAAGATACAAACTATACAACCGTCGAATATTCTAGATTCGGAAATTAAACTTTAATTACTATTCTACAGCCGCAAATTAAACTTAAAGACAGACACAACTGGAATGTTAAATCAACATATTCAGATTGCGAAGAGTATGATTAAATGATCTGGAAACTTCTATCTCTTTTCAGGAAAACCCCAATATTGACTAGCTAAAGTTAATTACATTTACTTGCTCCAAAATTGTTTTATCACGCAAACTTTTAGGTCTATCTACCTACCTTTATCTTAAGAACAACTTTAAAGGCGTAGGCGTGTAGGTAGGAAAGTGTACATAAATTTAGAGTTGCACACTACGAAGGAAACAGACATAGACAAGTTAATTTGTTTCTAGGTATTGTTTGTTTCTCTGTCTACCTTTAAAAAAAGCAAATGGTTAGGGCGTCAATAAATGAGGTATTAAAAATAAATGCCGCTCTTAATATTCTTAACGTAATATTTTCTAAGACTATAATTAAGTGAACCAGCCGATTTAGACTTTATTGTTCATTCACAATTTCCTTTATACTTTTATTGCTGTTAGAACCATTCGTAGCCTGTTATGTGATTATAAAATAGTTACTACAGAAACAACACTAACGAAATTGGCGTGTTAGGCACGCAACTGAGCAAAGCTCCGGCATTTATGTGGTAGGCAGCGCGTTCTAACTAATGCCCTCGATCTAACTCGATGCGACGTTGACGAGAAAATTGCAACATTTCAGTAACTACGGCTTATTAAGGGGGCATATTAGAATTTCCTATGCTCCAACTTCCTAACTAAGATTGTTTACAGGCCATTAATGGTTATACACTTGGCTCTTTTAACATGTGAAATTGGAAAATTATCTTTATCATAAACACGCAGTATGTTTTTGAAATTGACGTGAGCAGAGGATATTATTTTGAGATATTATTAAGAAAATAGTCTATAATCTATCCTTTTCTCAATCCACTGTTGTATACCAAACTCC
Source organism: Jemadia suekentonmiller (assembly GCA_018245575.1). NCBI lineage: Eukaryota > Metazoa > Arthropoda > Insecta > Lepidoptera > Hesperiidae > Jemadia > Jemadia suekentonmiller. Next base: position 1,709 of record DWDU01002724.1, read on the forward strand.
ATTCCGAATGAGTGGTTAAGATCAGCGTTGCTGTGTCAGTGAAGAAAAACATCGTAAGGTAGCCGGAGAATTGTCCATGACGCTTTCCCAAGCGTTTGTAGTATTCCAATCCGCATTTGGCCAGTGTGGCGGACTATGGCCTTCATCATTCTAATTATGACAGGAGATGCGTGTTCAACAAAAAATGTTAAAAGAAATATAATGAAGATGTGTTTCTATAATAATTCACATGTCTTTTTGAAATATTCACTGTAATATTTTCATGTACTGGCAAATATACAATGGCAAAATCGTCTCATTCAATGTTTCAATGAATGAAAATTATGTAAAAAAATTTAAGTAGAAATATAATCAATACACCAAAGAGACTTCGAGCTTTTATAAGCTATTGTCAAGCCAATTGCACCCGCCAAGCTAGCCGCCAGCTTTTCTTATTAAATATAAATTTCCACTCACAATTTGAAGTTTTATAAAGAAATGAAGACCGACGACCTTGAAAGATTAGGAACGAGATACGAATTCAAATTTAGAATTTTAACGGTGAAACGTTAATTATATTTATAAAATTTCAATTTACCCGTATTGTAATAATTGTCTTGTTTAATTTAATTACATTTTCACATACGAGTACCATAACGGTGAAGGAACACATCGTAACATAATTGTATACTTTACGAGTAGCATTCTTCATGATGTTTTCTAACGTATATTAAGTCCGCACTTGACTTTTGTGGCAAACTAAGGCCTTAGCTCTACTGAATTTGCGAGGATCTATGTCCGACAGTGGAGGTAGGAGGTAACATAAAAAAGATAAGAAGGTTGATCATATTGAGTCATGTATCATAGCGCACTGAATATAAGTTTTATATAGAATAAATAACATTACGGTAAACTTATGAAGGTATTTTCATACTGTTGCCAAAATAATTATTTTAATATATTTATAACAAGAGCTCATCTTCTGAAAAATTGAATTTAATTTAAGAATATTTTAAAGATCTATTTAAAATCACATATTGTACGACTGTTCTTGTTAAGGAAGCAATTCGAATCGTCATTATCTCACTTGTGTTGCTATGGGTTGTAAGGGTTTAGTGTAACCGCGTCCCTTTATGATTGAATTTACTAAATGATGTAAGATACTCATTACTAGATAAGGCGTCTACGAAGTAGATCTACACGACATTGCGATAAAATATTTTATCTTAAATTTACCTTCAGATTTTTTTAAAGATCTTTTTTTTCTATTTATTTCTTTTTTTCAAATGAATTTAATCAATTACTTAATTTTTTTTTTATTTTATCTAACTGGCGCCCATATTGTACGTAGGCACAGTCATATATAATAAAATCAACAAAGACAATTGCATGAATATTGTAAAAGTATTTTAATATTTACCCGAGTATCAATTTAGTAACGTGTAAGATTTACCTAACCGTAACAGATCTTATTTATGAGTCTCATAACGTGCGACGATGGTCGTCTTGGCGTCCTTTCTAAGGCCCTTCTGGAGGTCCATAGATAATAAATGCGTTTTATCTCTACGTTATACAGTATTTAATATGAATATTTCCTTTTTATGTTGTTAACAAATTAGAAGTACAAATTACATTTAAGAAGTGAAGTAATTTGGTAAAAGGTAGATAAGAAGTAGGGTTATTTGAGTCGTTGGTAAGACTCGGCACAGAACGCATGGCTGCGCTTTGAGAAATCGCTGCCAGATTGTCTGCGGCGGACAGCGTTTGGGTATTTGATTTTAAGGCAGCGGTAAGTTCGCCGGTGGAAAGAATAAACAGTAGGTAAAGGTAAAGGTGTGCTATATTTACCTTTACATTATTTATGAACCACGTGAGGTGAGGCGCGGGGTGCGCCGGCGCGCTTTGACACGTCGCTTCCAGCACGTCGGTGGCCGACAGCTTTTTATGTTTTATCTTTATTTTCGGACGGTGTTTTTGACGCACTGCAAGAATAACAATAAGTGTGAGATAACATAAGCACAAATGAAACTTATGAGCTAATGTTACGTACGTATATCACGTTTTCGTGCTTTTGTACAGAGTACTGTGTGATATTGAATTATTTTGACGAATTGAACAAATTTGAAGTCACGTGTTTAGCGACTATATTTTTGGAATGAAATACATGTTCGGTGTGAAGTATTTTACAACGACAACAAATTTACTTGAATTTTGTTATTTCTAATTGAATTTATAATATACGAGTACAATACCCATTTTACTGTTCATAACAAAGCTAGATCACAAATTGAAGAATGAATACATAATAATATTCTTTACTCTATTAGCTAACATTAGCTAGATAATATGTTTAGGTTAAAATTAGAGCAACATTTAGTTCGACTCGATTATTCAAGTATTATTTGAGGCGGTTTCGTTGTATAGATCTACATTATTCCGATGAACGCACAATTACCCCATTTCAAATTGTAGAAGGTGGATTTGAGGCCTGAGAGTTGCCTCATGCGTCGATCGCAGCTCGTGGCTTATGTGGCTCAGGGAGATAAGCTTTGAATATTTTAAAGGTAAAACGCTCTGTACGAGGCTCGACTGAAATGGTGTCGACGTCTCAACTTCCGACGTTTTTTTATAGTGTCTTCTTTAGTGGCAGTGAATGAGATTCATTCTTAGTACTCGTACTCTTCAATATTAATTTGAAAGTTACACTCAAGATCATAATATATCAAAAATAAGTATATCAAACCTAAGTAATGTTTGAAAATATATGTTAGTTGTAGATGTGACGTGTGTACCGACGTAATTTTGTATGATGAGCAGAATTCCTCGTATCTCAGACCGTTTAATTCATTACACTATCCGAAAATGTCACGTATAATTCGTTGTTTTACATATAAATACTTTTGTCTGTTGCACATCACAAGTCAAATTCGGACACTAATTACTCACCAATTACATACAGCTCGTGTATCTTTGAGACTTTCGAGTACAATGGAGTTTCCAATGCTATCTCGCAAGCGTACGGCCCCGATGCCAGGAAATCCATCTTCTCTAAGGTTATGGAAGTCGGCGACAATTTTATTAGCTAGAAAGAAACGATAAAGTTTTATGAGGCAGGTGTAAAAGTTTATTTAACTTCGGCGTACGGAAGGGTATTTGCAGGTAAATGGTAAGTAAGTAGGCGCGCAATATTTTAAGTGGGTAAGTTACGTGACTTTTTTTAACTTGTTCACGTTAGTATAATCTTCAGTGAACATAATGTGTAATATTGCGATTTTAATTCAAGTTTATATAATAACATTTGTCAGTAAATGTGTGTTGCATTTATTTATTTATTTCAAACTCTAGAAATTATTAACTTAACAAAATTAACATAAATAAATATACCTTTACCTAAAATATAAATATACCTCAATTCATGATGTCAATAAATTTTTAACTGTTATCCCAACATATAAAAGTTATAAAAACCATAGTCTATCAGATTCCATTCTGAAGCTTTTGGGCAATATTTATTTCACTTCAACATTTTAATGAAATGTTTTTATGTAATAATTGGAGGCCAACAGATGCCAAGTACACACTTCAGTCAATGCATGTGGATTGAATAAATAAAGCCTATGATTGTTTACAAGAGTATTGCCACTAATGAGTCATTAGTAATGACAACTGACTTTCAATAGAAAGACAATATCTGCGTAGCAGTGGTTAGTTATCTACTTATGGTCTACTCGTATATTCCTTATAGAACTCGCCGATCATTTAGAACTGTGCCGTGCTAGCGGTCTTCCTTACAGAGGGTTCTGTTTGCAAATATAGTTGAGCGAAGTTAAATATTTTAATGTGTTATACAATGCTCTATACCTGTAATCCCTGAAGTAATACGAAATGGAGTGTACTCATGTTTCATCGTTAACATCCCACTATTGAGTAGGTGGTGAGCGTATAGCCGTACACCGGGCACTAATCAAGAATGTAAGTCAGTACTCGACCCGGGCCCCTCGATCGGCAGACGCCTTTGTAGCCATTGGACCAACGAGCCAGTCATTATTAAAATTTCTACATTATAAATTATTAAGTTTGAGTTTTCTTATAAATATGGAATCAATGCATAAATCGTTATACACCGTAAACGTGAGAAATATCTATGTACTCATAGGTATATTTACATGTATTACATAGAAATGGCAGATAGAAATATAAATGGATTCAAACTTCCAGAGAAATTATCCAAAACTGAAATGAATTCACTGAAAGGCATATTCAATACTTTTTTTTCATGGAAAACTCATAGCTAAATTAACGATAACTCGATATTCATATGTAGCCTAATGCTTAGGTCGCAGGTAGGTCGTTGAGTTTGGCAAATCTTGATACACCTAAACGTGACGAAAAAGTTTTATGAACACCATTAAATTTGGAATGAATGATTAAGAATTTGTGGCGAGCTTTTAATTATGAAATATTTTACCGGGTGCTTCATTGGTCGTGTTAGTTGCAAGCGCGATATTCGATTGGGGAGGTCCTATGTTCAAATCATGGGTCGGGAATTATCGAATTTCTCTAATATAGATTTTCTTGTACTGGTTACCACGTATGTCAAAGTGAGACCTAAACGTAACTGATAAAACGTGGGAGTGTACTACACTTACATTATTATTACGTTACGTTATTATTATGAAGGCGTGTTAGTGTGTACTATTTCATAAAAATTTCAGGCGTTTAATGATTTATCAGATTCTAGAATTTTCTACAACATCCAACGCACGCATTGCATACCTGGACACAGACGCGCAGCGCGAATACAATTCGAAAGCTGCAAATTGATATTGTCGAAGCACGTCGGCTCTGCATTTCGAACGTTCCATTCTCGAGCCGAACAAAATGGATGTAGTCGTATTTTGCGTAACTACGCTCCATTTATGGCGTATATTTGATAGATTGGAGTTACATGCTAGTAGTGAATTGAACATTTCTATTGTCATGCACGGTAACGATTTAGATTACCACTAAAAACTTATTTTTCTTTTTCCCTTTTAATTTATAAATACAAATATGTCTTGGGACATCACCACACACGTCCATGTGATCCCAAACTAAGCGTGAAGAGAGCTTGTGTTATGGTAACCAGCCGGCTGATAAACTACATATATACATATAAATATATAATTAAATATATATTTTTATTACACCCAGACACAGAACAAATATCGAGTAGATTAGAATTAAGACACAAAATATATTTCATATTAAATACAAAAGATATTTGTTTGATTCCTGTTTGCTGTTGTCTTCTATTTTAACAGTACAACAAACGATGAGCAATGATGAAGTGGCCGATTTGTATTTCATTAATTAATCTTCTTGACGATAAAGCGGTTGATTTCTTTCTCATTAAGTAATCTCTTTAATGTCGAGAAATGGAAAAAGGGAATTTTATAAAAGAGCAATCTTAATACAGCCGGATAAAGAAAATTATTCTTTGTTCCATTACAATGGAAGCTGCAAATTCTGTGAGCTGCCCTGAGGATAATCTCGAATTTCACCTAATTATTTGAATGGTAGGTTTTTCATTATTTCCAAAGGTAGTAGTTTTTAAGAGACATATAATCTTCATTGTTCATTTGCAAATTTACTTACCAAATAAAAACAACAAGATACAACTATGGCCACACGGATGTTTTACGTTGAAGATACACACACATCTCGAACGTAAAAAATGGTGTATGACAATAGGGTCACCACCTATTATATGTAAGTGAGATAGTGTAAGAGTAAGTGAGAAATACTGTACTACATTATTCTCCTTACCACTTCGGCAATTATAGGCGTAATGTTACGTTAACGTTTAGTTCATCATCATCAGCCTATCGAAGTACATTGATGGACATAAGCCTTCCCTGAGTGGTTGTGCCTATAACCCCAATGCTGGGCATGCGAGTTGGGATCTCAGAGCGCAGATGCTGCCCATAGGTGGCCAGCGCCGGGTTTAGTTGCCTCTTACGACACCCTGTATCCCGGCATGGGGTTGGGGAATGTATTCTTACTCCGCCCCAACACGGATAGTTGTATTATTTTTATTAGAAAATGTAGAGAACATAGGAATGTTGACTGGTAGAAATTACCATTATGAATTCGCCCATTCATAATTACCCCGTGTTCGCGCCTTTCACATTTTCAACTCTTACCATTTAGACATTGCCTTCATTTTATTTAGGCGCATTGATAATGTCGGTAGACTTAAGTCATTATTAGCTGACAAAATGTATAGTCGCCTACCCGTAAATACATACACTCTTAAGCTCTTAACTAGACCTCCTTGCGAATGGGCGCACTTTAACTATTGTACAACATTATTACATATTAGATCATATTGTACTAGGGAAAGTGCATAATTATAATCTTGTTACCCGAAATACGAGTTTTCATTACGAGCACTAAGCTCCAGTGTACGTCTGTACACCCAGCATAAGGTTACCAAAAGAATAAACAAATTAAGTTCCTGCCACATCTAGCTGTTCCATTTAATTTCACTGTGACATCGGGGTGTTAATAAGGATATACGTAAACAAGACTCAGGACCACATCTAAAGTGAGGAGCTAAACCGCTAAACGACCCGTCTGATGTCGTACGATGAATTCATTACTTCGTAGCTCCTTCAAAATACATTCTCAACCCGATACAGCTGACTCCACTGTTTGGTGGGTAATTGTTCACGGATTACTTGATTACATCGCTGTTTTTGTGCGATATAAAAGAATCTGTTAACTTAATTGGTGCTAGTTTTTATTGGGGAATGTTGAAATTTTTTTTTTATTACTACTTTACTTTCATTATCTTCAGGCCAGATTCTTTACATGGTGGGTGGAAAGCGCTTACTGGTAAATATCTCTATCCTTAAACACTTAACTTCCTTCTTGAGCATTCGTTGGCCATTTTGTTCACGCACCATGATTTCGGAGATTTCCAATTCCGCATTCATTCTATATGTAAGGTTAGTCATGTATGTATGAATAAATAAATAAATAAATGAAAAAATATAATTATGACCTTTTCGGTCAATACAGTCAGGCTTGGTCTCCCTTGGAGTGAAGTTTTGTGTACGTAAAAAAATCTGTTATTGAATGTGGTTCTTATTTTATAAATATAATCGTAAGTGCATATAAGACAGTACAAAGATATTTTAACGTCTCGTCATTAATTTCTAAGTCGTAGGCAGAGGAAGATAGTGCTCTCACGTTTTCACAATTATGTTACGCACTATACATAATATATTCCGTTTGTAATTAGTAAGAAATATAAGTCCGCATTACACTGATGTACGTTTAAACAAGTCTTCGTAGCAGTTTGTCGAGCACGTTCACTAAACGACTCATCAACATCTGAACGCGTTAAGGACGAACTCATTACTGCGTGCCTTCCAAGCCATACATCCGCGACTCGATAAAGGTGACTCCATTCTATGGCGGATATTGGCTTGGGGATTACGCGATACTTTGCTGCCTCGAGACGGGGGAGTTTGTTATTGTGTAAGTTTGTGTATATGTATTAATGAAGGTTTTGAACTTAAAATCGCGGCTGTCTTTTGCTCAAGGGTAGGCAGAGGAGAGTAGTACATTCTCACGATTCAACTGTTACGTTATACGTCCCGACATGGAATAAAGAGTGACCATGTTGCCGAATTGCCTATTGCCTATTGAGAAATTTTGAGTTAAAAAATGCATATATTCCCGATCTTGGATTTGAACCCAGGACCTATTGATCATAAAAAATAAGAAACTCAATAGTCAGATCATTATATGAATAATCATACAATGATTTTAATAAAAAATGCGGTTTATCTTTCAGATTAAGGTACGCTCAAGACACTTCTTTATTTTTATTGCACACCTTTCTAAAGTACGTTCAGTGAGATCGTTTATTTAAGAGCGCCCTGAACAGCTCTAAGTGCCTCGTATTCTGTGCAAAAGCAACTATGGTTTTGTTTGGACACTAAAAGGCCCATTTAGTTAGAATTATAAAAATATTTGCTTAAAGTTTTGTATGAAAATATTAGGTTCATTGGTGAAAATAAATTGTGTTTTCTGTTTCTAAAAGATCATTAAATTGATTAGTTATTACATTTAATTTCTATTTATACAAATATATCATGATACAATATAATAAATCATGATCAAAGGTCATTGAGGTACATAAATATACATTTATATACCTCAATGACCTTTGATTTCATATCTAATACAATGACCTTTGATTTGATGTCTAATACAATGACCTTTGATTTGATGTCTAATACAATGACATGTTGATGATAATGATGATGACGAATAGTTATGAAACTGCTCAATCAAGTAACTCTTACTTACCAAGCAAATGCAACAGTTATCAAACACAACATTGCAAGTAGAGAGCAGCTCCAACATCCACCCAAAGGCGAACAAGCTTGATACTTCCCGCAAAGTGTACACGGCACTCGGATGTAGAAATATTATGGATTTTACATTAGCAATAAACGCATCTGTAGCCAAATCCACATTATTTCACATTTCCGAACACCTGCGGCTATGATGAGGGTAGGGATAAGGTAAGGGTAAGTAATGTAAGAAGCAAAAAGGTCGATATTTACAGGAGATTTTGCTTGGTAAGCTTGTGTTGCTTTATACGTAAATCCAAATGAATTGTTATTTTCGATTTGTTAATGTGGCGCAAAAAATCTCTGTATCAAGTCTTAGTTATGTAACGTTATTATTCTTATTTATTAAGAGCTCATTTTTATTTAAGCAACTTGTTTTTTTTGTAGGGTTTTTGTTGGTAATGTCTTCAAATTAAAAGAGTAGTGAAAACGAACCATAAAACCTGGTACTCCAATCGTAAGGGTTTCTAGCCCTATCCGTGTATTTAACTGATTAAAACAAAATGGTATTCCAATAATTTGATTCCACTTTAATAACAACAATGAGATGCGTTTAATAATTTGAAGATTCTCTTATGTAAGGAATCGACAGTGAAATAATTGATAAACGTTCCATTTCAATCTAATGAACCTTACAATTTAATTGGTTGCGATCACTGTAATTGCATTTACAATTTGTATCCAGTATCAAATCCCATACGTGTATCATTCGGAGAAGTCAATTGTAATTTGAGTTAATAATGATGTAAAGTGATAGTATAATGTACAAATCCAAGCCAATATAGGTAGAACATTGCAAAAGTAACCGTTACATCACGCTTGTAATCTCCGAAAAGGTAGGCAGAGACGTGTAGTACATCCCCACGTTTCATTATTTTGCGTTTCCTTCATATTATGGAATATGTGGTGAGCATTAGAAATGTAACCACTATTAAAATGTTAACTAGCCAAAATTCTTGCTACAAAAATGCAATAGCATTCGACCCGGGATTCGAACACAGGACCTCTCGACAGTCGCGTTTGCAACCACTCGACCAACGAGGCAGTAGTAAAGTAAAATGTTTATCAAAAAATAAAAGTGTGTAACATTGACAATATACATATAATTTATTCTAAACGCCATTTAATATATCGACTTGTGTTATTGCATAAAGCGGAATCTTTGTACCTTCCCCTCTTAAAAATTTCGCGCTCGATGATAGGTTAGATTTTCTGCAATTAGTTTTGATAGAGAATATTAGCAGAAAGTTAAACATATACATAATAATATATTAAATAAAACACTCGTTGTTTATGTCGTTGCTTATGTCGTTGTTACGTCGTTAAAAATTTAATGAGTTACGGTTGCATTTCGGCTACTCCTCGGCGATGATATGAAAAAATTAGTGTTATTATTAACTATATAAATCTAGCTTAACATTACAAACCTTCATAATTGGCATAATAATAACTATTCTTTCTTAAAAATGCACTTAATATGTGAAATATTTGTTAGTTATCAAAGACGACAATTTTCGAATAAAATGTTCTGTTAGAATCGTTTTCGTTGTTGTATTTATTTTTATAGATAGGTACTGAACATTTATGAGAAATAGTTTTTGTTCATCATATAACTACAGACGTATTATAACGACAAAACCACATTAAACAACATTATGAATGTCTCTATTCTACTGCAAATAAATAACTTTCAAAAATCAAATCAATCTAACAATCTTCTTTGCATAAGTCAATCTCATCGCATTAAGAAAATACGAGCAATTTTTCCATTTCTACGTTACGTAGTCGGAACATGTGCATAAAGCGTAAAACCAAAATGGATTTCCATTTTAAGGCGCAAGTTTTCGAATTGCAGTTATTTATGATCGCATCACATGCGAACTGTTCCGAAGTCTGGAACAATCTGTAGACAGTGTGACGTAGTATATTCTTACTACAGACACAGTGTAATAAAAGTGTGGAATTACTCACGTTTATAGTCGCGCCGGTTATGTTAAAGAGCTCGAAAGGAGGGTCCCGGCCTCGCACGTACTTCATGATACGTTGCCCGTTCTTGAAGAACACCACCTGGAAATGTTTCCTTACTTTTATAAAAGCACACACACTTTGGAAATAAACGTAACATCACGCCTGTAATCCCGAAATGGTAGGCAGAGGAATGTAGATCATTCCCATGTTTCATCAGTTACGTTTACGTCCCACTACGGAATAGGTGGTGAGCCTATTGCCATACATCGGACACATATCCAGACTCCGAGCCACTACTAGAAAATCTAAATTAG
>DWDU01002725.1:0-12376 GCA_018245575.1 Jemadia suekentonmiller
CTAGTAATTTGTGATAGTACTAATATTGTTAATAAATGATACCGTAACATATTGCAGTGTGTGTCATTGTTTACGTTTCTCGGGAGCCCTGGCGGCCACCACAGCGCGCCGCGCCCGCTCTAGTACAGGAATTTGAGTCATTCATGAAAATACAGTGGGTTACTAGAATTAGTTGCCGTGAATCGGATAGTGATAGCAATGATGGAATTAAAATGTATTGCATATTTAGGATCTCTCCGAAACCGGCGTGCGTGTATGAAGAGAGTGATGAATGCAGGAGACGCTCGTCAAGTCTGTGTGGAGATACACGAAGCACATATTTAATACTCGATGCTCATTCGACTACCCCATAACGAACTTGGCGTGATGGTTTTCTTTATACCTAACATTACCCCTATTATCCCCGACGAGATAGGCAGAGGAGTGTAGTACACTCCCACGTTTCACCAGTTACGTTTACGTTCGACTATGGAATAACTGGTGAGCCTATTGCCATGCACCGGGCACAAATCCAAACTCCGAGCCACTATTAGAAAGTCTAAATTAGGAAAATCCAGTAGTGCGCGACTCGGGATTTGAACCCAGAACCTATCGATAGCCAGCGCTTGCAACCAACACTACCAACGAGGCAGTCAGTCAGTTTTCTTTAGATTGACATTATTGGTGTGATTATTGTTTATGATGTCTAGATATTGATTACCGCTGCCTAACATGGCTCAATGTCGATCAATCAAACACACTTTTATCAGTTTTTCTCCTCCTAATGTCAGGAATGGATCCGGAACTGTGAATGAAAGAAAGCATTCACGAATCACACATCCGCCAATCATAAACAAGCCGCCAACTGACAAACATCCTGACGCCGCAGTCGCATATGAATCATGTGATTTTTTCCCTACTCCGCGCTGATAATAATTCGTTCAAACAATATTTGTATGAGCTATCGTACCTGTCCATCTGGCTATTATACTATTGTTCAGTACAATTAAACGTTATTTAAATTGTAATTTCGATTGTACGCCACATAGAAACAAGGTGCAATTTCGTAACAGCGGTCGCGTCGGCCTCACAAAGCAATTCCATATGTGACGAACAATCGAGTAGTCCAGCCATTCATGTTAACATTCCCGTGCGTTGACATATTTGGACCTTATCCCGTACGTCATAAGGCCGTATTTAGAGACAGCGCGCCGCCTGGACGACAGCCAGCAGCGACGATTGCCTCCTGTTGGAAACCAATTGCGTCAAGGATACGGCGCAAGTTGCAGGCGAAACCGTTTAATAGACTTCAACTACATTATTTTTTTATATTTTTTTTTTTTATATTTGTAAGAGAAAATTGTGTAGGTAACAATTTTACGTATAACACGTAACATTGTAGAAACGAAATAATTTTAAATTATGAATAATAGGCTTCACCTACTGTTCCATGGATCGTACAACGTAACTGATTGAAAAATGTAAATTACTGCACTCTTTGGCATACACCTTTGAGGAAATTCAGTCGTTATGTTATGTGATTAAAATATTACATTAGATTGATAAATGACTGCAGCGGCCCTTAGACATCCGCTAACGATCTTGATTAGGAATAGCACAAGTGAACGAGTGATAATTTTAATAAGCTCAGTTAGCGTAAGTTGTTAATAAGACTGTCCCAGTAAGCATTAACTGTTAGTAAAATACCACCATGCTATCCTTGTAATAGTTTTATCTTTTACTACATTTAACAAGGTTTAATTAATTTATATTCCAATATACGGTATTTTTGCAGTACATAATATGATGAATACTGACTTGAAACCTATATAAATACAATAATATTTCCAATACGACCGTCCTTGCAGTGTCGCACTTTGATACGACGAAAGGTATATGGGATGTGACGAGCTACGAGTACCTATGTAGAGCTGGAGTGTAGCCGCGTGCACCTCGGCCTTGCTCCAATTATCGGATACTTATACTGTACGAGATAATACACTATGGGTTGATTCAGTCCATAACCTTGTCCAATAGTTTTGAATAAACATTTTTATTGCATCCTTCATCACTAAATCCTCTGTTTACTAAACGTTTGAACTTGCTTGTTCAGTATTAATACATGCATGTTTGTTAGTTTCCGTTGCTCATTTGGTATTATAGTATTTATATTATTAAGTACATCCTTGTTACAGTCCAGACTAGAAGTATTAGCCGTTACCCCGCTCATTGCCTGGACATAGCGAGCTTTGGACAATTTAACGTTTATGTAATTTATTAAAACTATGTTTTATCACAGGATTTTATTATTTCACTTTCATCAAATGTTGGAAGTGAAATAATAAAACAATACACTCTCTGCCTATCTCTTAGGAGATTACAAGCGTGGTATTGTCCATGCACAACGATCGCATCATGTACTGAAAACAATTTAAACCATTCCCGATTTTTTACCGTCTTTTCAATTTACAAGGTTTTCTCGGAGACACTGCATAACTTATCCTTTTTATGCCTTCTCATTAAAATTTTATTTTACGCTTCAGCTGCCTGATTCGTATTCGATTTCAATACATTACATCAAGGTCTTTTAACGGTTTTGCATCTTCAAGACGACATAAGAACAAGGTCGAACATCTCTATAAAAAACAAATTGAGGCTAGTCTAGAACATTCCGAAACACCCCCCACACAGACGGTCAAGCGCAGACTCGCCTGGTCTTGCAACTTGCACCGCACGTCGCCGGAAACAGGACAGTTTGTTACACGCTGTGATTGTCATTGTAATTTAGGGTCGCGCGCGTCGCATGCGAGGACGTTGCGATTTTTGTGCGCATTTCGCTACCGACGACCGCGGGGACTGCGTCTGGTGCGCGCGTCGCGTCTTACGATCTAGAATATTCTAGTACATTCTGGAAGTTTCCGTCGCGTTCGTTTCGTGAATCGTGCGTTGAACGCAAGTTTTTATAAATGGAATATTAATTTTGTACCTACTTCAGACTTTCGACCCGGTGCCGAATATGACGAGTGCGTGAGTCGTGAAGCTTTTCGAGTAGCGGATTTAGCGACAGAATTAACATTAAACAAAACTTAATGTTTACACTTAACTGTGAAAATAATTGTACTTTATAAGGACTGTTGCTGTTGAATAACCACAATGGATGTTAATTGCATAATATTGTTGTGTTCGTAAGCTATTTAATATTTATTGTCTCGTACGCCGTTAGAGAAATGGTTGTGTGGTACGTTACCGATTGGAAAGGCGAGGTAAATTGCTGTTATTATTTATTTAAAATTATCACTCTCATCATCATCATCATATACACCATCACCACTATCATCATCACCTGCGTCATCGTCATCTACCCTTTTATCGTTTCCCTATTGAACCCGAGATTGCTGTCAGAATGTGAATTTTAAATTATAATTATTATGTCCATATAAGGTACAGTTACAAAATCGGCGTGCTTGCATAAGAGATTGATGAATGCAGAAGTAACATCTCACTCAGGTCTATGAGAATAGAGATATTTGGCTCTTGGTACTTCCCTGTCAGCTCCTTGAGGCACCTGGTGAGGTGATAATTATGGCAATAATAGTTTTTATGTACTTTCGAAGTATACATCATTTTTTATATTAAATGTGATTTATATTTCGAGCGTCAAATACTGTCCAATGTCCATTAGCATACCGTGTTTCATATTGTTTGTAATGTTCAACTTGTGGTCGGCTGGCCGCGTGTACGTTTTGCCGGGTTATTATTACTATTATGACTTCTGTATGTTAATTTCTCTACTCGTTGTCATTTGTAATTACGTTAATCAACCATGGCGTGGTAAATTTTTCACAATCGAGCCCACTGCGGCCGCACCTTATTGCGTCAATTTGTTTCAATGTTGTGCATATTTGTTGATGTGATTTTGTTGTAGTCGGAAATTAATGATGTTCTATTACCGACATTGTTCCACTTAGCCCCTCTTGGGATTCCTCTAGGCTCCTCCTACATGGCCAGTCAGAGTGCCATTGTTTTGCTAGGATGTTTGAATTTATATAAATGATAATTTCAATGAATATTTTTTAATTTCTCCTTTAAATGGTTCTTATTGGAATTGTCGCCAACTTCTCGCGTGTTGAAGTTTCCAAAAAAAGTTTTTGTTCATGGATGTGTGTGTTCATTAGAACGTTGTATAACACTTATAGCATACTAAAATAATTATCCATCAAACCTAATATATATACTAAATTTTGTAGTTATTTTTGATTTACAATTGTCATCAATATTAAGCGCGTACATTTCCCGGGGAAAATAAATTTTGTCAACTATATTAAAAATAATTCATGAGGAAAAAATATTGTAAACATATGTGTGTTTAGCACAAACGATTGTACACGCGCGGATTTTTTGTAATACATACATATATAACCCGCAGAAGTTAACTAAGCAACAAGGTATGATGACGTAGTAGCGAGATGCGATCGCGTCGACCACGAGCGCACAAGCCATCAGTAGGCGACGGGGAAGCGGACTCCTCGCAAGTGCCTAGTTGAATTCTGCGTGTTGTAATGAATAGTAGTATTGTTAGCTGGTGGTACAGGCGTGTACATATTGTGCGATGTGAGATACTGTCGCTTGTCATCGTTCCAAGAGCAGGGAACTTATGGGAGGGTGCTTCTGCCACATGCATTGGTCTAATATTAGGCAGTATACTGACGTGTGTGTGTTTGGTCGTGTCCAGAGCGAGCAGTCGTCGCCGTTCCGCCGCTGGACGACGGGCGCGGGCGCGGGCAGCTCCTGCCGCCATCCCGACCACCGCAACATGTACAACAAGGTCAGACGCTTTTTCTACCTCGCACAAAGAGTATTATGTACTATTGCAGTTGAAAACAGAGAAGAATCACGGGGTATTTTCTGACGCTTGAACCCGAGAATATCTCGTCATTTTTGTAGAATACCTCCTCGGGAATGAACGTTGAATCCTTGATTGTGGCCGCAGCAAATGAGCGAGGGCACGGGGCCGGGCGGCGCGCGCGGCGGCGGCGTGGCGCGCTGGTCGCTCGGCCTGGAGCAGCTGCTGGCGGACCCGGCCGGCGCCGCCGCCTTCGCGCACTTCCTCGCCAAGGAGTTCGCCGCCGAGAACATCCGGTGAGTGCGCCTCGGGGACCGCTACTGCAACTGGACAAACGGACTCCTGACGATTCGTGCCCACTAAGACTCCTCCCTGTCACTTCCTCGATGGCAATTCTACGTTGACCACGTTCAAATCTCGATGAGTTCATGATGACTCTTATGAATTACCCAAGACTGGTGAAGAGGTTTTTTTGTATCTATTATAAAGCATGACAAACAGGCAACGTCCCACCTGGTGTAAAGGTCACTGTCGCCTTTTTCTACTTACGTGTCTACACGTGAACGCAATGTTTGAAGAACTCCACGTGTGCGCACTCAGATTCTGGTGGTCGTGCGAGCAGTACCGCACGTGCGAGGACGAGCAGCAGCGCGGCGCGCTGGCGGACGACATCTGGCAGCGGCACCTCGCGGAGGGCGCCTCCGACCCCGTCAACGTGGACGCGGCGGCGCGCAGGGCGGCCGCCGTCCGGCTGCACCACCAGCCGCCGCCTCACGACCTGTTCAACCAGGTCATTTGCCCAACTTGTCTTATATCGAGGATTCCGTGGACCTAAAAATGTGAAAAATATTATCGTAACTAATTTTGTTCTGGTACGGTTGGATGTCCGCTCTCACCTGTCCGGTGGTGGTCGCTAACGCGGTGTGTGGTGGCAGGCGCAGAAGCAGATCTTCAACGTGATGAAGTTCGACAGCTACCCGCGCTTCCTGCGCTCCGACGTGCACGCGGAGTGCGCGCGCGCCGACCTGCTGGGGCTGCCCGCGCCGCACGCGCCGCACGCGCCGCACGCGCCGCACGCGCCGCCGCAGCCCGCGCCGCCCAAGGTCAGTAATAATTATATTATATTAAAAATTAGTTTGGGATAATTTATATTTCATAGAAAAATCGTGTGCCCTCCCCGAAACACCCCGCGGTGGCAGCTCGGAAAATTCATGCCATTTACACCTTACATCTATAAATGTATATAATTTCCGTTACAGTTAAAGAAGTCGGCATCGAACGCATCGGAAAGGCGACGCAGCGGTGGTTCGCTACTGCCCTGGAAGTTGAGGACCTCCTCCCGGGAGCGGGACTCCGCGCAGGAGGAGCCCCAGCCCGTCATCACTGATGTGAGTGTGTACGATGTTCCCTTCTCATTTCCTTAGGGATAGAGAGTATACACTTGTACCGGCCTAAGTCCTGGTAGACATTGTCTTCGTTAAGCTCACCGTTCGACACCGTTCACCTCTCACATGAGATCACCGTTAAACATGAGCATTCGGGCAGTATAAGGAATCACCAGCGCATTGAACCTAGAAGGTTCTAGAGCAAATTCAGAATTTACGATTTACGATAAATACTTACACAACAAAATAAAACTGCAATATTGTGTTATTTTGACTTGATACAATAACATCTTTTATCATAGAAACATACATACAAGATCGCTTCTTGGAGCTGTATTCGCAGTTACATTGCAATCTCTGACGCTGAAAAACCACAGGTCTAAATATGTCGCGTCGCGTCTGAATATATCCGGCGCGAGAGCCTTCGACAACCTCGACGCTTGATTAACGGACGGAAAATAACCATAACGCGCTAATATTCAAATACGTTAACGCACTTGCTCTGCGGCCAAAATACTAGAATTCACGTTAAAAAATGCCGTTGATGCGTTGAGTGGGGAACGAGTGATCGGTTTGTTAAAAGAAATGTCGATTTAGGAATTGTCGATGTATCGATTATCGACATAGTATTTAATTATTTTTTTTTTTTACATAAAGTGGCTCGGTCATCTCATGGAAAATTATTAATAACAGCAATTAAATAAGTTAATATGTTATTTAAATTAAAAAGTACGGGAACAGCATGACCGTAAAGCCGTATACACACACACACACACCCGCGCATGCACACACACAGTACGACCACGTTCTGTTTATAGATCGTTATCGTGACCGCCAGTTCATTGAGCAAACTGCGGGATTACAATTATTGCTCGCTGCAAGTGAACGGATACGTTTGTATATATGTATATTTAGTCCGCGTTTGTTTTAACTCTGTACGGTTTGCGCGCATGACTGGACGGTTCGATGTTTAACTCGAGAGATAATGTCGTGACGCGTTGTGGGGTTTTGTAAGTGTTGTGCAATATGTTTTGTTAGCAAAAGTGTTCATTGTTGCGGTCTTTCGTTTTCTCGTGCGGGTAAATAAGAGATTGTTTACATCGTGTATTATAATAGGCCAATCATGAGCATAACTTCTCAGGGGAGGTCTTTATCCAACAGTGGACTTCAGAAGGCTGATAATAATTGTGATGATATAGTAACTTTAGAACTATTTACATTTTCATACTGCTCACCTGATGTTGGCCATTGCGGCCTTGACTTTAACCCTTCTCATTATGAGCGGAGACCGGTGTTCAGTAGTGGGCCGATAGAAAGGGTCGGAAGAGATGTTATTTTATGGGAAGGTCCATGGCCGTAACGGTGTAGCGGGCCGGGTTAGCGAGGACGAGGACGAGGCTGACGATGGCACGCGGTGTGACGGCGCAGGTGGTGAAGAGCGCGGCGGCGCTGTGCCGCGTGGCGCTGCCGGACGGCGCGTCCACCGTGGTGGGGCTGCGCGCCGAGCCCGTGCGCGCGCTGGTGGAGCGCCTGCTGCAGCGCCGCAACCTGCGCTGCCCCGCCTACGACGTGGTGCTGCGCGACGCGCGGCAGGGCGAGAGCCGCGTGGTGGAGCCGTCGCTGCCGTCGAGCGTGCTGGGCGGGCGCGAGGCGGCCGTGGAGCGGCGCGTGGTGGTGCGCGTGCAGCTGGGCGCGCGCGCCGTGTGCGTGCGCTGCCGGCCGGCGCGGCGCCTGCGCCACGTGCTGCGGCCGCTGCTGGCGCGCTACGCGCCGCGCCCGGCCGCGCGCGCCGCCGTGCTGCGCGGCCGCCGCCTGCTGCACCCCGACACGCTCGTGCAGGTGAGCCACCGCCTCGCTCTACAGCGTTAGTCGATTGAGCACTGACCCTGATTACCGAACCGAAAGTTCCAGATTCAACTTTTCAACGTAACACAAATTTTATATGATTTATCATATAAAATTTATGCGTGTACATAGAATTCGTTCGTCACGAGCCCGTGTCCCGCAGGAGCTGGACGGCGCGCGGCTGCAGGTGGTGGAGCTGACGGGCGCCGCCGACGGCGAGCCGCTGGCCGAGCTGGCGCTGCGCCTGGCCGGCGAGCGCGACGAGTGCGACGAGAACGACGAGCGCGACGACGCGCAGGTGCGCCAGCTTGTCTCAAGTTACAATGGCACGATTAGGATACACACTATTAGGATGCGACATGTTCCCAGTCATTTCCCAGCAGTACGAATGATTCGATATCTGCTCTGTCTTAATTTCTATGTCCAAGCATAATTGACTGACAACGCCATCTCTTGGTGGATATTGAAACTATTTCAAAAACAGAATATTTATATTAATTTTCTAATATTTCATTCATTTTAAAACATTAAAATCATCATAAATCTTTCATTTTAAAGCGTACAATTATGAAAAGTATTTAATTTTATCAAAATCAGCAGTAATTAATAGATCTGTGTAGGTGCAAATCCAATTGGAGGCCATTTTGGAATCCAGCGGAAATGGCGGGATAAATCAAATGGGCGCCGTAAATGTTTTTAGAATATGACTGAAGTGTACTAAAAATATAATATGTTTAATTTAGTGTAAAGCGTTTAAATATACTTAAAGAAGTTTTACATTAATAATAATAATATTTCATATTTCATGTAGATTGCTATTAAATGTTTCCCTAAAGTTATCAATGGATGACTTCAATTGAAGATATTCACTCTATTTGAGTGAAGGTCTACTTTTTTACCAAACAAAGTATATGTTATACTATATCGTACGAGAACTATTATTAAGTGTGCAATATGGGTTATTAGGATGCATTATTAAAACTTATATTAATTTTCCAGAGTCTGGAGCTGATGACGGCCAGCGTGTCCAGCTACAACAGTGACGTGTTCATCAGCACCGGCAGCACCAACGGCTGCTGCTCGCCCTCCATCGACATCGTCGACACCGCCGGCGGCAGCGGCGGCAGCGTGGCCAGCGCCGGCAGCGGCAGCAGCGCGGGCAGCGGCAGCAGCGGCGGCAGCGCGGGCAGGGTGCGCGCGGCGCTGCGGCCCGGCCCGCCGCTGCACCACCACCCGCCCGGTGAGTCGGCGCCGTGTGCACACGAGCTACGTACAAAATACCCCTCACTGGGCCCGTCGCTCGCCACCGCACAGTCCCGCTAACGCTCGCACGACGTGTCGGCGCAGAGTTCCTGGAGAACCTCCGCGAGACGCAGCGCCAGCGGCTGGCGGCGCGCACCCCGCCGCCGCTGCCGCCCAAGCCCGCGCCGCGCGCGCCGCCCGCCCCCGCGCCCGCCCCCGCCGCCGCCCCCGCCCCCGCGCGCCCCTGACCGCGCCGCCGGGGAACGCTGCGGGAATAACTAGTTCTGGTGCACGCGCTTTATACCAGAAGTTAGTCACTGGTAGCACCGTGACGTCATGTGCCAGGAAGCGAACTTGAACTCGGACTGAAGTGAGTGTGTAACGAGCGACGTTGGACGTCCCGTGAACGTGTCGGTCGGTGACTTTGTGAGTTCGATATTGATTGTACATGGGCTTCCGCGGACTGCATCGGACCCGATCCTGTGCGGCGACTGTTCGTCAGCATCCCAAGAAGTGTCAGAATTTACCAATACGAGTGAGCTAAAAATTTGCAGCAGTAAATCTATTCAATTCGTCGACTGTTGTTTTTGACGACAAACGTCTTTATGTTATTTTGAGAATTAAAAAAAACTTTTTTCATCGGTATTATTTCGCCATGTAACAAAACTAAAAGTATGATGTAGTACAATCTGGAGAAATAATGTCTTAATTGTTACAAAATAACAAAACTTGGCTCGTGCACTGCAGTGTGCATCTATTGTTATTAATATATTTTGTTTTTCTACATTCTTTGTGGGGAAGGCTGTATTACTGTTGCATTTACATTGTTGTATAAATACATAGTTTAATGAAATGTGAAAAAACCTTCATATAATTATTTTATACCTGTATATAATTCATTATTTTGGACATTTGGGTCCAAACATAATTTTAATCAAATATTGTATACAGTTCAAGATCTTCCAAAGGGTTTGATATAATGTTCGAGACAAGAGATACTATGATCTGTGTGCAGTTATCGTTTTTATCCCACGAGAACTTGATACATGTATCTGGTGGCTCGGACTCCAGCTGGCCACCAGCCGAGCCACTTATAAGGGTAAGATAAGGATAGGGGTGTTTTATTGCCCTCCCGACACACACAACTTCAATAGGCTACAATCACTCAATATGGAATGTGAAATTTGTGATATTGCACATTGTATGGACAATGGACATATATATATATCTGTAATAAAATTAAATATATTTGAATTGTAAGCTTTAAACGTTCAAAGATCTGGTGTCGTTGGTGAAATGTCGTTAAATAGCCGACGTTAAGTGAATTCTGAAACTATTGTTCGAATATGTTTGTGCATTGAGTAGAATCGAGGACAAAATAGTGTTTCTTCAATGAAATCTCATAACTGTGTGTTCTACTTATTAAGTCATTCCAGTGTATATATTTAATCGTAAAATAAGGAGTGATGGCTATTACTGTACAAAAAATATCTTCCTTATTAAATGTATTTGTATTAGGCTTGACATGCTTGTATGTGGTCCGGTAAGTGGCAAGTTCAGTTGCTAAGTTAAGACTACTTTCTTAATGCACCATTTACACTGTATGCGAGTTTTAGTCGCGAATTACAATACACCCGATGATAAAATCCAAATTCAATATATCTATGCCAGTCTGACTAAACTCTCTTGGAGGGTCCTGATAGGTTTAGTTAACAGGCCGGAACATGCGAGATTGATTGATATTTCGCAACTAAATTTACAAGTTTAAGTTAAGCATTAAGAGAGATCTTCCTCAAAGTTGGCTACAAATAGTGTCCGTCATTATGTGTTGCACATGTCCTCAGCTGACGGCACCATATACAATCAGATGGCTCATATGTTTGCCAGACTGAATATTAAAAAACTGTGCTTTTAGAGAAGAGTAGCAACTAAACTCGCCACAGTGGCAGCTACACTTGTTACTTGTGCGGTGGAAGAAAACTTGTTACAGACAGACAAGATTTGTGTATTTGTTCTAAGTATATTGACTTTCATATAAAGACCTATGATCTAAAATACCTGTAGATATCCTAAAGGTTTGATTTCGTTAAGGATGTTTTGAAATAAAGCAAGAATATTTTTTTGTAAATTACTGGTTTTTTAACAAAAATATTGTTTAATTAAATGTAAGACATTTTTTGTGAGAAGATTTTACTGAGCATCAAACACATTACGCTTGTATTTTTATAGATTTTATTATTAATTGTTTGAAAAATATGTGTAGATACAATTAAGCTACATTTGTGTAAAAAAACACTGTACATAAAAACCATATTTTCACCTCTCGACTCTCACTCGTAACACCTACAGTCTAAGACTATTCAAGCGTTTTTTTTTTATTTCTGTATTAGTTGTACGTTATATTTTCAAAGCGTATGGAAAATAAGGGTTTCTCGAGTCCTCCCGTAGGCCTATGACATTAAAGTGCAAAGAAAATAATTGGCGAAACTGAATACTGCTAAACTTATTTATATTTAATAGTTATACCAGTTCATGTTTAGTACAAAAAGTTTGAAAGTACTTTTAATATTGTAGTGTTGCCATCACACTCCCTACGTGGTATTCGTCTGTGGGTAATTGACTAATTGAGAAAATCCAAAGCATTTAACAGGAAAATATGGATATATCAATAGAGTCGTTAAACTGAGCCAATTTTTCATGTCCGATAAATATTTGTAAGGTGTACATAATATGTTAATTTATTGTAAACATGTCAACATGAGTGAGTCATTTCATAGGAAATGATAAATTAAATATAGATATTATTATTTTTGCGTTTTTCTTTTTTTATTTGAACCAAGCCGCATTCCTCAAATATATTGATTGCCAGGAGGACAAGTCGATGTTAACCTTGCTTAAACTATGAATTGCGAGATACTGTGCTCAGCGTCTCCAACTCTAGAGGAGGCCTATCTCCTGCTGTGGACTGCAATAAGCTGATGTTAATGATAATTACTTGAACTGAGAAAAAAAAACGTAACATCACGCCTGTTATCCCCTAAGAGGTAGGCAGAGGAGTGTAGAACACTCCCACGTTTCACCA
>DWDU01002726.1:0-12374 GCA_018245575.1 Jemadia suekentonmiller
TTGATACTAACGTCAATCAATTGTTTTGCGTTCCCGGACCCCTCCACTAACACTTAAACTTTATGGTATGGTATTAAAGTTCAAATTGACTTTTAAATATTATTACGAATCTTTGTATGGGAATATAGAAAAGTGTTGTTTTTAGACTTTTACAGGCAATTTTTAAAATTTTTCTCTCCATAAGAACCTTCCTCAGACTTCATCAAACACAATAAAAAATAAATCAGCCAAATCGGTTCAGCCGTTCTCGAGTTTTGCGCTTAGCAACATTTAGCGATTCATTTATATACATATAGATAGATGAAGGTATTCCGATTGAACATTAATATTCAATTTTATATTCCTGTCCAATATTGACTGCCTTCTTGGTTGAGTGGTTCTAAGCGCGACTGCTGATCGAGCGGTCCTGCGTTCAAAGCCCGGGTGCCAGGGTGTATTGAGTTTTTTGTAACTTAGATTTTCTAGTAATCATTTCTAGTAGACACTCCGATTTGTGCCTGTGTATGACAACAGGTGCAGGTACCCCCTATTCTATAGTGAAACTTAAACGTAATTGAAACGTCGGAGTGTACCTACTTACTATATGAGTACTTTTCTGCTTATTCCTTGTCCTCTAAACCTGTCCGTTAGCAACCAGGAAATGAGCAAACGAACAAAAAGGAAAAAAATTAAAAACGATTTTTATAACACTGTTTTCTCTACGTATCTAAATGCGACTTTCAGAAAATATTTGTTATACCGGTTTTATCGTGGTTACTATTTTATCACACGTCTATATATATTGTCAACCATAAAAAAATGTTATTTTAAAAACATCTTTAGCATACCCGCTGATATTTTTACCATTTTACATGAGATATATAAAAACTACTGCAATAAACCCTATCTGTACCACCGGTGCTCCATCCGGCGGCTGCGCGGCGCTAAATCACGACCGAACGACATTTTTTCCGGTCCTCACCCTCCGTCGAGAGCTGTCTCGAGAGATAGCACTGCGTTGTGTACGGTTAGCAAAAAAAGACGTCAAAAATGAATTTTTGACTTTTTTTAGCTTTCTTACCATTTTCGGGGCATTTCCTTTACATAAAGTTATGTTCTCACTAGACGTGTGTAAAACAATTAGTCGGTATTTCTCTATATTGTCTAAAAAATTCACCCGCAAAATTAATCATAACAAGGTTGTACAGTAGATGTTCTTTATAAAACTTGATAATGTTATTTTACATGTTTCGTAATGACTTTCAGCTTATTACACGTAATCCTTGTTATTCTGCATTTGATAAGTGTAATTAAACTTATATAGGAAGCAGTATGTTATCCTTACTAAATTTACGAGATGTAGCTAGAAAGAAAAAATGTTTGTCACATGAAAAGGATAACTAAAATATTCCTAAATTACAACTAAGCTATTCAAGTAACACTGGTATCAACTCACCATACTGCTCTAGACACAATAAAAAAGGAATTTATCAATAGGTAAGTAACACGATTTATTTGTACGATCTGTACCTACAACTTAGTACAAACATAACTTAATATGTACGCTTGCGTGAGAACATTAAATTGACGTTAAAAGTGTTTATTAATTAATTATACTTTTATGCTGTCGGTACACTGGGCGGAGCGTCAGCCTCATTATTTAGATATTAATCCTCTCCCTCGGCCTTTCAGCCGTCACTCGCTGGCTCTTTATAATAATTAATATACGACTGATGCTTCGGCGTCGCGCTTCGAAAACATCCCGGTAAAAGGTTAAACAAGAACAGATGAAGATAGAACGTCAAATGGGGTCTGGTTTTAGGGCGATTTTTTTTTTTATTGAAATGTTATTAGCAGTAGGACTAATATTATCTACTACTGCTGTTCTAACAATACATCTTTTTAAGTCAAGTGTCTGACCAGTGTTTTTAATTATTTATTTATTTTTATCTTGAGATAGGCTAGCGTTTGGCCGCGATCTCGCCTGATGGAAAGCGCGGATGCGTCCTAAGATGTAACACGCTTGCCTAGAAAAAGCCTATTCATAGATGACCATTAAAAAAAATTACGTCACGTCTTTAATCTCCGAAGAGATAGGCAGAGGAGTGTAATAAGCTTCTCTACATTTCACCGCTTATGTCTATGTTCATACACCGGGCATAAATTTGGACTTTGAGCCACTACTAAAAATATCAACTAGAATTCTAAGTTGAAAAACTCCAATCATCATTCGCGTTTGTAACCACTTGACCAACGAGGTAATGAATAAATAAAATGAAAAATTGATCGGGTGGTTTTTATACTTGGGAAACGCCTTATAGATACCCGATCCTTAGGAGGGCAAGAAGGGTAACATCGGCTTGGTACTAAATTGACCCCATATCATGTCTCTATTTGTCACGTAGTGGTACTTACGAGAATGCTCTCGTATACCTCCACTATTGTAACTGAGCAGTTACCTTAACTCTTCACTTCGCAAAATTCGTTACAAGATCATAACGAAGAACCTTCCAAAGGGTCCAAATTACTCATATGAAGCTGTTGTTCTACAAATATGCCTACATATGCAGGATTATATTCAAATATTTATCAACTACGTAAAATCACGCCTTTACTCCCTAATGAGGTAGGCTGATGAGGGTAATACAATCCCATGTTTTACTTGTTCGACTTACGTCCGATTATGGAATAGGTGGTCAGCCTATAGCCATACACTAGCCACTACTAGAAAATCTAATTTAGAAAATTCAATAGTAGGTACCCGACCCGGGATTTGAATCAGCCACTCTTGATCGGCAGTCGCGCTTGAAACCAACGCGTCTAAGGAGACAGTCATTTTATCAAATAAATATTAATATTTCTGTAACATCAACTAAAAGTGAAAAGTTACGCAGATAATAGTTTGTTGATATTTCAAACTCGTCGACAATGAATGCAGGGTGACCGGCACGCGCCATCAATTGCACCATAAGTTCTGCTGATACAACCGGGAACAATGGGTGTACGCCTCATAAAATCACAATGAAATATAAGTCTTACAAAACTGAGCACATCACTGCTTTGGTCGAAAGTTTGCAAACATACGAGTACACACGCATTGCGCCGACTTGTACTAAGGATATTTAGGTATGGACAACGCGCTTGGCAACATTTGCTAAAAATATATTCGTATTAATCATTTTTTTGGAAACAGAGAAAACTAAATAATTTGATAATTAATTAATAATCTCCTTGCAATTATTAATGAGTTGCATTAAATAGTTTGCAAGTATTAAATGTTGAAAATACTGACCAAATGTTTCATAATCAAAAACGAAGCTTGTACGAATGACATTTTTAATACGCCACAAACAAATTCTTATTTTGATTCAAGGTGTTTCAGTTATTCCAATCTTATTTAATATGTTGGATACACAAGGCCATTCACGGATAATATCAACCGTGAAGTTACATTAATTTGAATAATTTCAAATCGCTCACCATGTCTTACGTTTACAATAATATTAGGAATCTACATATGTGTTCATAATAACATATCTATACAAACCACTTCACGCGGAGTATTAACGGTAAAATTTAATTATTGCACAGCGCTAACCGTATCTAACGCATACAATAAATTATATTATCTACAATGAACAATTGTCGTGGAGTGTCCACAGTAATATTACATTAAATTGAATATTCATAAAACGCCAAACTTATTCGACGCGTACAATAACGCATTCCGGCGGAATTGGACGCGTTATTGGAATACGACGCCACGGCTATTGAATGCCAGCGTTTGATGTAGAGCTGTTGCGTTCAGGAACAAATATTAAAGCATTAGATACCTACGCCAGTTCTGGAAATTTTTGACTTCCCCGTCAGTCTGTACCTGACATATTTGGTCAAGCTAAGTATTAATTTTTCTACCTCAGCACCTGCATCCATCATCATGCGAAACCGGCGTGCGTGTATGAAAAGAGTGATGAAAGTAGAAAAAGCACATCAGATCTGTTAGGATAGTAATATTTGGCACTCGATCCTTTCTGCCTACCCCGTAAAGGACCTGACTTCATCATATTATAATAACTTAAAGGTAAAATCACTCCTGTAATCCCCAAAGAAGTTGTCAGAGGAGTGTAGTACATTCCCACGTTTCACCAGTTACTTTTACGTCCCATTGTGGAATAGATGGTGAGCCTAATGCCACACACCGGGCACAAATCAAGGCTCCTAGCCGAGAGAGAATATAAATTTAGTTGGCGATATAAAGAACTTGGTTTCGACGAGCCTTTGATATTGGTGTTCAATTAATTAATGCCGTTATTACAAGTTGGCTAATAAACTTAATGGAGTAGTTGAATAAACTTGTTTGTATTCGGTAAATTTAATAATCCTAATGAAAAACTCAGCAAATCAATATCGGTAATCATCGGTACTACTGTTTCATATTAATTGGTATGAAAGACATCTGTTACTATTCGATACACTAACATTCGATTAATATATACTAGTATACTTACCTACATAGATTTTAATATCAGTTTATTTCTGTGTCCTGCAAAATATCGTGCTTTTGTTTGTTGGTGATTTCTTACTTTCTCCCCAATTAAACCTGCGTACCTAATAATTACTGTTCATGATGGAACTAACAAGGTCATGACTAATTCACACGCTAAAGTTAGCTATTGGAGATGTGAGCGTCATTGAGACAAGACACAGCGGCCAGTAGTAACGAGGCGTGTGATGGTTGTGGTTAACGAGCATAGTTACCGTTAGATTAACCATTGGGAGTCCACTGATCACGTTGGTTGAATATCCTAAATGGTACCTATGAGGTAAATTGTGTTTTCAGAGATATTTGTTTTTATTTTTAAGTTTAAATGAAACTGTTAGATATTGGAACCATGTTAAAGAGTAATCTGCCCACCTTTGTATTGTCCATAATGATATGGAAGACGTAAGAAATTTGCCAACCAGCATTTAGCCAGCGTGGCAGAGCTTAACTAACTGATTCTGAGAGGAGACCAATGTCCGACAGTGGATGGATAAGCATGAAAGTGTGTTAGTACCTGATCACCAGCAGCCCTTTACCATTCCTCTATTATGTCTTGTCTTTCAGAATTAGAAGAGTAACGATGTGTACCTCAAATAATAGAGTAATGATTGGCATTATGAAGAAATCTATGTTTCTAAAATATATTATAAAGTGAAATGTTAAAATGAATGTTTTTTTACAGAATTCAAACTAGCTCTTTATCAAGTTCCGCCAAAGTCGGTTCAAGGGCTTAGCCGTGAAAGCCTAATAAACAGACAGTTACTTTTGCCTTTCTGTTATCACTACGGTCGTATCGTTCTAGAGTGTCTCGCTCCGTTTGTTTTCACATTTCGATGCCGATGATAATTCCACGTTAAAAAAGTACCATCACGCCTGTAATCGCTAAAGAAGTAGACAGAGGACTGTCGTGCACTCTCGTGGACTCTGAATCAATACTAGCATTTTTAACTAGAAATTCTAGTTAGAAAACTCCGATAGCATCCGACACAGGTTTTGTTCCCAAGCAGTCGCGTCCACAACCGCTCGACCATAGAGACAATCAAAATACTATTATGATGTTTTGTGAAATAAATTTGTATAAATATGTACCTTCGATCTAACTTCGGATACAGCGCGGCACCCCTAAAATTGTATCCAATTACGTCATAGCTGATCGTTTATTTTTGCACTTGTAGCCGCCCGTCCACAAAAGCAATCAATGTTAATTACATTCAAAAAGCAAAAGCGTTGGGGATGAAAACAAAACGATAAGCGCTGGCCGCTCCCTGGGGTTGAATAACTCGATCCCGCACAAAGGAATGTTTATTGTCACCTCCGAATATAGCATAAAGGGATAGATCATCCCTTTGATTCTATTTGTAGTTAGGTTCTACATTCAATGCTATGTAGACACGTTTTCGTACAAATTATTAATAAAACATATTACACGTTATATTTTTAGAGTACATCGTGGCACTCAATATTATCTACCAACACAGTAAGAGACGTGACAACATATTAATAATATACCACGGTTTTAATATTTTGTTTCCTTAGTTTTCTTTATTGTTAATAATATAAAGTGCGTACATGGTACTATTAAACTGATCGCGGTCTACAAAACAAGAGTTTATGTATGGAACTAAAGATTACTTAAAATGTAGATACCTACATGTGTGTGTGTCAAACAAATCAGCCTATTTCGAATACATAGTGGACACATTGAAAATATTAACAATTCTGTAATTTGTGAATCAAGAACCCTCAATCGAATTTAATGAGTAACATATAAAACTTTATATAAAAATGTATATTTTATCCACCATTCATGTGAGTGGTGAATTTTTTAGGATTAGGAAGATAGGTTAGTATGTAAACGTAACTGGTGATTTGAAGAAGGGTAACTCCTCCAAATGCCTACATACCTTGACGAAATGGAGTCGTGATGCTATGTATGTTCATAAGCACTTAACTATTACCGTCTTTCAACTTTACTACATCGATGACTTTATTCTGATATAGTTTCCAAAGCTTTTGCGCTCGGTACTACCTTGGAATTGCGTAACATCTTTAACCAGAGTACTCCACCCACGCGTCTAACCCCTCGTCATGCTCACTTATCAAATGTCATATACACGATCGATAGTAGATCGGGCGACGCTGAGTATTCTCGCATCATATATTACCTATACATATTAAATAGCAATAATGCCTCATAATGTTTACGAGGAAACATGCCGTGCCCTAATAAAAGGGCCGTATGTTAGACGTGTTGCGGGTACAGCTCTAAGCTTCATATTGTTAACAGTGGGTATGTATCTGATTGAGTTTTTATGAAAACTTACCTTTTACGCAAAAACGGAAGGCCTGGAGCAGATTCGATTGCGCTGTTTCATTGAAAATATGTAGTAGGTGAATATAGATCAGGTGTTAATCTGCTTACCAGTGTTTTTAATCTGTCGTTAATTTATTGCTAAATAACAATAGTATTTGCGACCGATTGTTTAACGTCGTAATAACGTGTATAATGATTATATTTACCTTTAAAAATTAAATGTAGCGACATACTAGATAGGTAGAGAGGAGCAGTAATCCTAGTTTTCACAAGTTATGTTATGATACACCGGGAAACAATGTAGACTCCGTGCTAATACTGGTATTGTCAAGTTCGGGAATCGAAGCCAGGACGTCTTGATCAGCAGTCGCGCTTGCCACCACTAAACCAACGGGGCAGAGAACTTATACACAATTGTCAAAGAATATGCTAATGACGTTATAAATAGCACTGGTCGTCGTTCTCTACAAACAGGTGACATGCTCTTTACATTCCCGTAAATATAGAGTTGTAGAGCTTTCATAATTTTGATACGTATATGAGTGCAAGCGAAATGCATAATTATTGTAATGAAATGATGATAACAAATATGATATCAACGATAAAGACAAAGTTGTTATCGTCGAAGACTGGACTCGATAGGTCTCATTATGATGATGATGATGATGAAATAAAAATGTGGATATAATTCAAATTGATCAGGTCTTCCGATTTTTGTTATCAGCGTCAATTGCTATCAATATACTTTATAACTATTAAGGTTGTAGAAACTTAAACAGTTTGACGTTTCACTATGACGACTGCCTCGACGGTAGAGTGGTACCCAGCGCTGCTGTTGGTCAAGAGGTCGCTCGATCCCAGGGTCAAATAAAATTATATTCGTTTTTTTAACGTGAAGATCCCGTTAGTATCATGTTGTCTAGATATATGTTCGGTGTATGGCAATAATCTAAACTCCTAAATGGTGGGACGTATTACGTAAGTGAAGTCTTGGGAGAGACGTATACTCCTCTGGCTATACCTTCGGGTAAATATTGGCGTGATGTCATCTTATTTAAAGTTACAAGAGGAACATCACTGTCTCTGTCTGCATTTGGCAAATGATGTAATGTACCGGTCGTAAACTACACTCGGTAAACTAATTTTAACTGGAAGTTTACGGAACTTCGATATTTATAGGGGATTATTCATTAAAATTCCTTTAATACAACCTAGACACTATATATACACTCACCACCTATTCCATAGTGGGACGTAAACGTAACTGGTGAAACGTGGGAGTATTCTACACTCCTCTCCCTACCTCTTCGGGGATTACAGGCGTGATGTTACGTTTTTTTTTTTTTTATACACTATATATTTTTTTCAGTTAAAATTATCACAAATGTTCATAAGAACTCTCTAACAGAGTTCTATTTAGCAAAATGCCAAAGTAATCACTATTTATTAATACTGGACAATGAGTTGAACAAGCCTCACCACGCTGTTTCAGTTTGTTTCAAACGTCGATGTAGTGGAAGTTATGGAGGGCGAAAAGGGGTCATGGCCTTCAGCGAGGCGCGTGTGGGGGCGTCGGCAATCGCAGCAAAACTGGCCAGTGAAACTTGAAGTGTCAGTGAAACGTGAAGCTTGAAGATGGAGTGGAATGTAATGCATTGAAACGAAAGGTGTTACATCCTGCGCATGGCAATAAATTGAGCTTAAATGACTTTCGCGGCGTGCAATAAACATAATACGAAATCATTAATATTTTTAATGAACTAGACGAACCCATTCAAGCATACACAATTTCATGAACAGCCGGGCATTTTGCTGTGAGATAATAAAATTTTCGTTTCCGTATTTTTTTGACCTGTGGGTGCAGTGTTGGAGCAGTCTTAAGTTTTTCAATTGTTATAGATACGGTGGGACTTGCGTAGATCACGGTTTACAAAGAAAACGCGTTACAAACGGCTTCAATGCCTCTTCAACATGCTTCAAACAAGAAGAAAAAGGCGAGGGGTTTTAAATTAGTCTACAAGTTTATCTGAAAAAAATCATTTAACGTCCGTAAGATACACATTTTGGGGAACATGCTAAAAGGTACATATGGTAAGAATAGGTAAACGACTTAAAGCGAAAATAAAACAAGACGGGTTTTTATTTACAGTAGGTACAGTCAGTATCGAAATTAAATAAACGTTGCATTGGGAGTTGAATTTTGTGGACATATCTGTCTAGCTCTTCAAGATTCTTCTCCGCTCTTCAAGATACCAAGAAAGTGGAGTCAAAGGTCAAACGTGTCTTAAAAACTGTGTTACTAGCGCCAAATCGTAAAGAAATGTATCAAATTCAAAAACTCCAGCCCAGCGGGCCTTATTAAAATTTGTACTTAAAAAAAAATTTCGTTACTCTATTATAATTATAACATTCACAATTTAGTCATTGCTGAAAACTAAAATAATGTAATGATGTAGTGAAATGAAGATTTTACAAAATATAATACTAAGTTTAAGATTAACATGTCCAGCCATTAAATCAGTAAAATTGGATGTTACTGTTAATTGACTTAATAAAGACCTATTTTGGATGAAACTCTTTTAAGTTTACGTTCAATAAAACATTCGACAATGAAGACTTTAAAATAGAGATTTTTTTGTGTCGTCATCGTCATTATCTTCATTATCAACTCTCTTATCGTTCCACAGTTGGACAAGGGTTTGATGAGTTACTATTTAAAATAACAAAAGCCTCGCATTAATGAGAAAAGCCGCCGCGAGTTGAGGGGTCGCCCCGCGCTCCGCTACGCTACTGCGCCATAACGAAACAACATTAAATGTTACAATAAAATGAAGTTTCCAAAATGTCTTTATATCATTATGAGGTATATTGTAGCCTATTAGTTTAGAGTTCAGCCTCCCATTCCAAAAATCCTGGTTTCAAATCTTGGCTCATGCCTTTTCAAAAAATTTACCTACATTTGAAACGTCGCTTGTTTTACCGGTGCAGGAACATACCGATAGGACACCTAGACCTGCATCCGGTAAAGCTCTTCATTATGTTCTCACACTGCATCCGGTAAACGTCTTACCTCTTCACATTCTGACAGGAGGCCCACATTAAGAGGAGGATAAAAGGTTGACGATAAGAATGTCTGATTATAATAGTGATGCGAACAACCGAATCGCGAAGTGGATAATTGTAATGTCAAAACAAAGGTACTGAAGCGTTCTATTGAACCCAGTAAGTACGTACTATTTCAGTACGTCACATGTCGCTGTGTGTAACACCATAATATATAACTGGTAGGGTTGTATACAGCAATGTAATCTCGTTCGTAGTTTGCCATAAAACGAATCGTAAAATGGTTTTGTAAACAGGATTCGTTTAACGGCGCTCATTAAAATAGTACGCTTAGGGTTGTTGCTGTATAATTTTGCTGGCGAACTGAAATGGGAACTTGTTATGGCCATTGTAGTTCAAGGAGGCTGTGATGATATATCAGATGATCTCAAATAAGATTAGGTTTCTAGTGGAAATATGTTTTCGTACCTACCTGCCAGAAAAAACAGTAGGTACTTACATAAAAGTAGATAGATATATTATTGAGAAAAAATCTACTACATGGGAAACATATTATGGAATTGTATAATTACAATAGTGACAAGTACATTAGTTTGGAATTCTGCTTTCCACTCCCAGGGGGGCATAATGCAATTTTTTTGGCCCTGATGTGGTTACAGGTAACTGAAGACTGTAATATTTTTTGTGCCTCAACTCAGCATAAGTTTTTTCTGCAGCTGCACAAGGCCTTTCTATCGGGCCGGTCCATGAAAGATTGGCGAAGATATCAGTCAATAGTGAACTGGTTTATAGTATGTTTTTAAGCCGTTTTTAAGGATAAGGTTTTAGATTGTTACCTAAGATATAATTGTACATTATACACCAATGACATCTGATAAAAGACATATATTGGAATAAGGATGTGAAAACACCATATTTCGACCGCAAATGTTCATTGCTAAATTAACACAACACAAGTAGGTATGTGAAGTATTTTATTTATTGGTATGTAAAAAAAAGATTTTTTAATGACTTTTTGCCAACTCTTTGCTAATACCTTTTCTCATTTCTGTTTTACGTTTTTTATTGCGGTTATTGAAATTTAATGTTTTCTTTTGTATTAGTAGAAATTTAGGGATATTACGTAAAAAAAATATTAACATATAATTTACATGACAAGTATAGTTACAGCCCTATCTAGATAGGAAGTGATAGATACTACACAAACTCTTACAGATGACTGGCCGGACCAGTACGGCTAATCTGCAGTCACCTTTATTGCTGAGCCGATTGCCAGCGCCCAGTTATCGGCGAAAAATAAGAAACAAAATGTGAATATGCTTACATCCTAATTATCTATTATTTTACATTTTAAGTGGTCCTCAATAAATTCACGTATTAAGTTTTTTTTGATAAAAAATTGACAATTAACATCAGTCCAGTTTGTACATTACTTGTATAGATATACGTATTCTTTACTAATTAACATGCTAATATTATTCTGCAAACAAAGATTTCTTTGTCCGAGCACTAATCATTGCTAATTTGTTTTTACTCCGACTCGGGTTCTGCCACTCCGATTAGCACTAGCAACGTATCGTAATGCCCGGGCCCGGCAATGCGCGTTATCTTCTGAACGGCAACGTCGCTAAGTTGCCGCCGCGCCCAATACCGCGACGTTGCCGCTTCGCTCGACACTACACTGCTCTCGCCGCTCTCGTCACACCCCGCAGTCTCGCTAGAGCGACCTGAGCGACTAGCAACGTAATACGCTAAGTTGTGTTCCGTGTGTGCAATCATGGATTCCAATTTCAACCCCTGTGAGTTAAATTCTCCAAAGATTGAAATCGAAACTGACGACAGAATTGACGATAGCTATTCCAGGCTAAACAAACCGCATTGGAACTCTGAAAACACTATGAAATTGATATTTGTATTGGAAAACGAATGCAAGGAGCTCTGGGATATTAAAAATCCGTTGCATAAAGATAAAAACGTGAGACAAGCGCGACATGAATACCTAGCGGAAGTTTTCGGAACAACAGCGGAGGAAATTGTTAGGAAACTTCATAATTTGCGGACACAACTGAACCATGAATTACGAAAGATAAAGCGAAAACAGTCTGAAAATGGAGATGGGACAATGCCAACGAGTGGGTGGGAGTACTTCGATGCGTTGTCGTTTATCGTGCGTCAACATGCTATTGACGTTACCGACCCTCTAAACGTGGAAGGCATCAACTTAGAGGTACGTTACTCGTGACGTCAGACACTACGTAAGCTACATTCGTTTCGATACTTATATTATGTGTGTAGCAGTATTCGTTGCTGTGTTATTACGTTGCCATAATAATATATCTGCGTATATATTGTTAATTATTATATAAGTAAATTTTGTTATATGTTACACAAATTTAACTGCCTCGTTGGTCGTGTTGGTTGCTAGTGCGACTGCCGATCGGGAGGTCCTGGGTTCGATTCCCGGGTCGGGCACTA
>DWDU01002727.1:0-12373 GCA_018245575.1 Jemadia suekentonmiller
ATAAATAAAAAAAAACGTAACATCACGCCTGTAATACCAGAAGAGGTAGGCAGAGAGTGTAGAACACTCACACACTCACACTAAAAAATTAAAATATATCTATACTAACTAAATAATATTATTTGATCTTAGATGATGTTTAACGGAAAATGTTGTTGTATTAAATATACCGACATCGTTACAAATGTTATGTATGCTGATATATTCGAGTTAGATGGAGTATTTTGTCTATAGTTTATGCAGCGTACAGGTATTTTGAATGTAATTCTATTTTAGAGACGGCTAAAGGGGACGTGGAACAGCTTTATTTAATTATTAAGCAGATATGGACTATCAATTTATCCTTTAATTAACTTATGCAGATACACAATATCAGCAATTTTAGGCCTATGTTTTGATGATAACATCCTAAAATATTTAAGTCCAGAATCATATGATTTTAAACTACATACATAGAACCTAGATTATTCGAAGAAGAGAGGTAATTAAGATTTTTTCCTGATGTCTTTCTAGGTGGTGTACAGGTGCCACGAACGACGGGATCCGTATTCCAATATACATCTTACATAGCAGTTAGAAAGAAGTACGGAAATTTCGCATTCTTTAAAAAAATTCGTTGGACGAGAAACAAAAAATGCCAGGCGAGCTCCTTGTTTAATAATAAAATCTACGTGATCTCTAAAGTCACACTCGGTATCAATAATGACACTAAAGTCAATTGTGTTATTAATATAAATGCCAACCATCGGATTTGTTCTTCTAGATAATTATAAATGATAACACATTTAGAAGCATTAATTTAAGAATATTTTGATAGCACCAGTTACATATACCGTCAAGATCATATTGCAAGGAAATTAAATGATCTTTTGTTACGAATTATTCTATATACATATATTTTAAGGACGTCTGCGGATATTTTATATTAGGACACAAGTCGTTAATAAATGAAAGAAAAAACAATGGCCCTAAATACGAGCCCTGAGGCACACCGGATGCTACTGATTTTGACGAAGATTTAAAACCTCTATTAAAGAAGAACGATTAGGTGAACAAGGTTGGTGTCGCGATTATAGAGGATTAATAAACGAACTAATTTGTTCTTTTATTAATCCTCTATAAAGAAGTAAATGTTTGGATCGTTGTTTTTACGAAAAAGGCAAGAAAGGCAAGGATGTCCAGAAAAAAAATCATCTTTCACGAAGACCAATCTTTATGTGAAGACAAATATTTATGTTCCAAGTTCCAATGAACCGGACCACGATTTGCCTCAGATCTGGCACCGTCATAGTTCCGCCTATTCACTGAGCTGTGGAAACATTGTTAAAGACGAAATATTGTAACTGACGACTACATTTAATCTGCAGTGGAACATTGTATGTTTGAACATGGCATAGAGGCTCTAGGGCATCGAGAAACTAATTACTCAGAACTCGTTCAAAGAATGTAGAATAAAGGTTATTTTGTGGTGTGGCAGGATTCAATAGGCTAGGCTAACTAACTTATCAACCCGCCCTCTTATATCTCCAGAGCTAGTTCTATGTTCCATAACGATCTATATTTCACAACTACGCGTGTCCAGTACAATATGAGTTGGTTTTCAATGAAACATTTCATAAAAAAACAGGACTGGCAACCCTGAAATTGCTAGCAACGAGAATGTTACTAATTCAATACTTTAAAATGTTTTAAACAAATCAGATAAAACTTTTGTTCGAAAACAAACTGTTCTCGCTGTGCTAGCAACTTTAAAATTATCGGATTTGATAATTTCTGTGTGGCACTGTGATAACGGGAACATTTACATAGTAAGGCATGCCAAGCGCTCTCATAGCTGGAGGATCAATTGCATAGCTGTCTTCATTATTTTACTTTCTATTAGAGTAACATTATTTGGTGCCGATTACAAGAAGTGAACGAATGCAGGTGACCCTCTTTATAGTGTTAGAAGAAGCCAGCACGAAGGACCACTGCATGCATTTCGCATTGGAACATCAGTTCAAAAAACCTATACCACAGTCAATAATTTTATCCAAAGATTAGAGGAATTCAAGTAAATACGTCAAAAAATTATTCATTCCAGTGATATTCCGATGTGCATGAATCGGATCGTCAATGCACGTCGTGACCCTTCTGACGGTCCGGTGCGCGAAACAAGCAACAAGTCAAGTACTTGTGGAGGGATCAACAGTACAAAGTATATCTCACAATTCAGTGGCAAATGAGATCAGTTAATAGAATATTGTTTACTAAATAAATTAGCCATAACAGATACAATCTGCATGTATGATCCCGCCGGAGACTTACGTCGTGCGCCGCGACTGCCAGAGTGGCGGCAGGGGCGGGGAGGGGAGAGTATATCCGAATGAATTACTAAATCGATTGAAAAAAAAACTATTTTATTTTTAATTACATTTTCGGGATGACCGATGTGAGGTGACGGTGAAAAAACAAACTATTATTTTTAAATTAGCAGCAAAATAATGGCAATGATTCGTAGCGTACGATGACAGTCGACCAATTAATCCAATTGTCGTCTACAGCTTAGCTACAGCGATGGTGAGAAAGAGAAAAAATATATAATGTACACACGCACAAAAAGAACATGGAAACAGTGTGGCGACCGACCACCCACCTGACTTTACCTGATATTTAAATGTTTGTTACAATTATTTATCCGACAAAGTCAGTGCTGTAAAACGTTAGTTACTGGATTAATATTGATTAATTTGATGTAAATATGTGAATTCCAATGTCCATTCTGTCTCACCCTTCAGTAGACACACGTATAATATATATTTTTTTACGTTTCTGCTAAATGATCCATCAATTGACCGAAGCTCCATAGACAACACAGTTTCATTTAAAATATGATGTCGAATCGAATATCACAATGAATTCCTTCAGTACTTTGCACAAATAACAACACTCCCATCGTTTACAAGTTTGCCTCCCAACATTACTCCAAAAACAAGGCTCACCTGAAAAATACATTCAGTTATATCATCAAGAACAAACGTGACAATATAAAACGTAACAGAATGCATCGTAATACAGAATACAATAGAATATAATGTGGTAGAAGAATATTGTAATATATGATAAGTACTGATCGGTGAAAATGTAAATTGAAATTAATTTAATGTACCCCAATGCATGCGTTATTATTTTCTTACAAAACAGGGATACCTTAAATTAGGTAAAATATAAAATAAATACTCGTTTTGAAGGCTGATTTATAATGTCAATAAAAATGGGACATTTGATAATTACGAGTACACTCAAACCATGTTGCAGTTCAAATATGTGTGCAGATTTCGTCTTGTACAAATTAAAGATGAGCACACCAGCTCTAATACTCTCATCCGAGTCTAATAGTATTTTACACGCACGCACGCACAAACGCACACACTCCCATATAAATAGCATAATAACAATACGCAGCCAGAGATGCGACGTTTGCGGCCAGGTCGCAGTATAGGGGCGCAGTATAGGGGCACACTCACACATGCGGCGGGTAGTAGGTGACGAGCGCCTCGCGGCGGCCCTCGGCGGCGTTGTAGCGCGTGGCGGAGAGCGCCGCGTGCAGCGTGAGCGTGTGGCGGCCGGGCGGCTCGCGCAGCGGGCACGCGCCGCCCAGCCGCCAGTGCGTGCAGCGCGACAGCCGCCACGCCAGCCCCTCCATCGTGCCCGCGTCGAAGTAGTCGAACATGCGCGCTGCAACGCGACCGCACGTCCCGTTATAGAAAACGCTGCACATGGATTGATGCAACACGTGTTGAAACCAATCTGCATCGGTGAATTTACGACTGCTGCTGAGCAATGGAGCTCTCTCCGTCCGGTCCCTGATGCGTGATGTATTCCAAACCGAAAATACATTTATGTTGTATCTGAACGCGATCAAAAGAGCAGTGCAACGTAAGCTATTAAAGCCGTATTCGCTGAAATTGAACACAAAGTTAAAAACATTTTTCATATGGGACCAAATAAAAGCCCTGCTACTTAATTGTAACAAAGAATTTTAAAACTACATTTAAACAATTAAAGTAGGGACCATTACAAACACAATTAAAAATATTAATAAAAAAACGAAACTGAAAGACATTTATTGCACGTAAGAAAACAATATGAACACAAAAAATAAGACATACATAACATCAAGCTTGCTATCCCCGAAGAGATAGGCAAAGGAGTGTAGTACACTCCCACGTTTCACTAATTACGTTTACGTTCCTCTATAGAATAGGTGGTGAGCCTATTGCCATAATTGCATAAATCCAGACTCCGAGCCACTACTAAAAAATCTAAATTAGAAAAATTCTATAGTGTCCGACCCAGGAATCGTACCCGGGACCTCCTGCTCAACAGTCGCGCTTGCAACCAACACGACCAACGAGGCAGAAAAACCAAGACATGGACGTAGTATACCATGTAATAGAACGAGTACAATAACAAGAAAAACAAAACATGAGAACACGTGACAAATGTAAAAGCCAGTACACAGTGAACAACTCTGGAACGGTCATAAAACTGAATCAACTAACGGTCTACCAATCTAAACTGATAGAGAGGAACATAAAACTTTAACTGGCTACCATGAGCGCAGTGGCTACTTGTTCGAAATAGAAATAGAAACGATAAATACGAGTAGACATAATTATAACAATACTGATCATAAGGACTAACAAATATTTTAAAGTAAATTAACTAGATTATTAAGACTAGTTTGATACCATGTAAAATATGATCGGAACCGCGTCGGGGGCGGAGAAAGAATACATCCGCCGACCCCGGCGCTGGCTGATTGCTGTATGGTGCTACATAGAGACACAGCTAAATACCCTCGGCGCCTACGAGCAGCAGCGTAGGCGGTGTATGTAGCCGTGCGCTGCGACCTCAGCCCGCACACCCAGCGTGGTAGTTATGTGCGAAATATCTCAGAGGACAACTATGGTCCAGCAGTGGATTTGAACAGGCTAATGATGATGACGATATATGTACGTCTACCGCGTGGAGGAAATTGTCGGAACCTGTTCTTGATTTGGGTGAGGACGTCAGCGGCAAACATAATATACATAGGCTATTCTAGTGCGTAGGAAACCTCCTCAATATCAATGTCAACAGATTGTACCAATAAAAATAAAACTGCAGTGTAACTCACCAGACCAAGGCTGTCGTCTATAACGCAGTTTCTTGCCATTCCGCCGTATGAGCTTGGACGTGCTGTCCGCTGACTTCTTACCGCTGCCCGAGCTCGTCGACGACTCATTGAAATGGTGGTTCACGTGACGTTCCAGCATTATCTGTAAAAGTCGACCACTCCTATTACAAAATCAGCTTGTGAGCTATGATACCATGATGATAAATAATTCAAAAGCATTAGTATAGAACCAGGATTAAATGACGTTATTTTAACAAGAAGAAAAGATTATACAGTGTGCAGTATTTAAGATATTAGTAAATTTGTACGTATAACGACTGTTTATCATCAATCACATTGCAATTGTAATTTTACATTGCAACCCGAGACTTTTCTTTTTAAATTATCATCTTATCTATGTGTTAATCAAATAAAAAATTATTGAATTTAAACAATAAATTTGTATCGCACATATAAAATATCCTGGAAAAAGGAAGTATATAATATAAATAATGAATATAAATAGAACAAAAGCAAATACAATTTTATCCTTATTCCTAAAACAATACTTGGTATGAATCCCCGCTATAACTTTTAACATCATCACCGTTGTCTTCAGTCATCAGTGCAGTGGAAAAGAAATAAAAATATATATATCTTGCAATAAATTTAAGAAAACATTGAATATTTGAATAAATTTATTGACTGATACGAAATAATAAGACATTAAAGAAGAATTCCATCTATGAGGAAGAATTTGCAAGCCGCTCCTCTGTCCTTAGGGAAAGAAAACATAACACGAGTTTTTATTCGACATATTACAGTGAATTCAACTAACAACACATTCAAATGAGCAACAACTATAATGGCACCACCACATCTCAACGACACCCTTACTGTACACATACGAAAATTGACGAACAAATTTAACTCCACAAATTAGGAGTTATAGAATGGACAAAAATTTCACAATATCGACTTTGTTTACCTAATTATGGGAATAACATGTCTTGGTGCCACGTCATCAATAATGATTGAATCAATTCACGAAGCCATTATCTCATAATAAACATAAGTGAAAATCGTTTCGACGAAGAAGACATGTAACATTCAAGGTCTAACAGAAGATTAAGCTGACAAACCACGTACATAATTTAATCATAACTGAATTTATTGTGATTTGTAAGCAAAGAAGACAAGGCTTAGTCACTAATAGAAAATAGACAAATTATTTTTTTAAGTCCATTAGATCCGTTTTCAAAAATTCGAAACCACAACTATGAAGTACATATAATACAAAACGAATCCCAAATTTTAAGAAATATCATTGATGATCATACATACAAATAAATTAACCCCGAATTAATGAATACGGATTTTTAATTTAGAGTCGAAATATGTTTACATATATGAAATAATAAAAACCAACGTTACATAAAGTCAAAACGATATAAACAATAAC
This sequence comes from Jemadia suekentonmiller, assembly GCA_018245575.1. Taxonomy (NCBI): domain Eukaryota; kingdom Metazoa; phylum Arthropoda; class Insecta; order Lepidoptera; family Hesperiidae; genus Jemadia; species Jemadia suekentonmiller. Next base: position 6,603 of record DWDU01002727.1, read on the forward strand.
CCATTTAGAATTTGATTTTTCAAACGCTATGTTTCTGGATGAGCGTTATTGTGGATTCGTTTTGGCGATCTGTACCCTGGCTCCTACGAAATCACATTAGGATAGAAGATGTAATCAAAGAACGTAATTGTACCTGAGTGGAGAATCTCCGGTCGCAGCCGTCGACGATGCATTTGAAAGGTTTGTTGCCGCCGTGGGACGACGCGTGCCGCTCCAGCCAGTGCCGCGAACACGACGGCTTCCCGCGCACCTTGCACTGCTGCCATAAGCATACGTAATTCTGTTTCCCTTCTTGCGGTTTCACGTGCATCATCTGACAAAAACAAAACCATCATTTTACTTACAATTAATATTATCATTGAACGGTCAACTTTGATTGCCTCGTTGTTCGTATTGGTTGCAAGTGCGACTGCCAATCGGGAGGTCTTGGGTTTAATTTCCGGGTCGGGCACTACAACATTTTTCTAATTTAGATTTTCTAGTAGTGACTCGGAGCCTGGATATGTGCCCCGTTTAAGGCAATAGGCTCACCACGTATTCCATAGAGGGACGTAAACGTAACTAGTGAAACGTGAGAGTGATCTGCATTCCTACCTGCCACTTCGGGGATTACAGACGTGATGTTACACTTACGTTTTGAAAGGTCAAGAACTTGTAAACAATACCACGGCTTCTAAGTTAAATTTACAACAAAAAAATTGTTTCCGTTTGATAAAAGAATACTACTTCAAGAACGATATATAATAACTACCTACGCAAACCAAGTTAATATTTGAAAAAAGAGTTCGGTAAAGAAGACGTTAGTATTTTTGAAGAATGTACCTGCAACGGTATCTAGTTACGGCGCTAGAGAGGCGCCAGAAATCATAACTTTATTAACAATTGAGGCACTATTAGGCTAATCATCATTTAATTTTAAAGATATTTGCACAATAATAGTGAATTAACGATAGGTTTACTAAACAAAAAATAAGTATAGAAACTTACTAGTAAATGATCTATAAGCTCTGTATCACTTTCGCATTCTCTCCTGCAGTTTTCCCATAAGCACAAAACCACTGTACTTGTACTCGTTGAATCTGTACTGGATGTCCTTTGGTCGTTATCTGGCTTTAGCATACTTTTAGGTGGAAATCGCAGTGTTTTAGGTTGTTTAAGAATAGGGCTTTTCTGGCTACTCTGTCCGTCTACAGAACTTACACTTATACTAAGCGACAAAGACGAATCTTCATCACACTCTTTACTAGTTTGCGAATCGCTAGGGGAATCGATTGATTTATCTGTACCTATCCCCGATTCCGACGATTCGCTTGTAGCATTACAGAAGTTTGCTTCTATCACAGTATTTTGAACATTCGACGAAACATCCTTCAGTACCGTAATTTGCGTGAATATTGTATCCTCCCTATCAGATACATCTCCTACTTTCCTACATTCATTGTCTATACTATTTTTCTTAGGTTCTATGAATTCTACTGAGGTTGAACCGACTTTCGGGACTTTCTCATCTGATAAATCTTCTATTTTCTCCGATAATATCCTACTAATTTGTGCAAAAGGTCTCGATGTAACGATGTTATTGTTAACAGTTTTTGACAGCCATGGTATATCACATTTTGAACTTGTCATTTCGCCTACTTCAGGTTCCTTAACCGTACTACTAGGAGGTTCCGTACCTTGGATCGGATTGTCGGGTGATTTTACCGGCGCCATAGGTATGCTACTCGTATGCAACGCTTGTGTCCCAAAGTTCGCTGATATAGGCGTCTGGTGATTTACTATAGGATTTGAGCACGTTGGTTGTGAAGACGTTACCGTATTTGTACTGGTATAACTCCAAGTTTCCTTCACATTCATATTTGGCACAGAAGTAACAATATAACCCGGTGGCGGCACCAAGAGCGGATGACTTAAGTTAACATTGTAATTTGGTTTTGGTTGAACTGTCACGCCGACAGCTGACATTCCGGCAACATTTTTATTTATTACCGGAACGGACTGACTGGTCACTGGTCCAGGTTTATTAATATTTTGATAGGGCGATGTCATCGTGTTTGCAAGTTTTAATAGTGTTCCACTGAATAGAAATTGTGCTGCCTGTTGATTTTGTATAAAATCCTGTCTTTGAGTTGCCGAATGTGGTGCTTGAGGAATGACGTAGTTTGGCATTTTCGTCATTAGGTTAGGAATTTGAACTACTGTGCCATTTAAATTTTGCATAAGCGGAAACACAAATTGACCATTTAATTTGGTAGGACTCGAGACGTTTACGTTTTGTCTGTTGAATGTCGGATTTAATGCATGAGCCGGTATTCCATTTTGTGGTATTCTTAATGCAGTTAACATCACATTTTGAGGAACTGCAACGAAGGAAGGCAAATTTGTCGTAGTTCCCGTGCCTGGTTGGGGAATATTAATTTGATGACAATTTTGCAAATTCGTAACAGGTACATTTAAGTGGTTATTGAGAGTGCCGTTAATCGGCATTGAAATTTGTCGAACACCATTCGGCATATTAATTTTAGGCGTCGCTGCAGCTGCTTCCCCAGGAACGTTTGGTGTTGAAGAATGTAAAGAGTTCAAACAGTTTTGTTTTTGAAGCTGTACTTGTTTTAAATTGTTAGCTTTCGACCATGTCATATTTTTACTGTTAGCTATACATGCAGACGACTTTCGGTTCGTTCGTTTAGATTGTGTATTCCTTTTTGCTGGTTCTCTTTTAACCGTTGTTTTCTTATTAATGTTAGTATTTAAACTTAAATTGTTAGAGCCACACATGACCCCGTTCATTCTACTATCTAGTTTAGTAGTAGAACTCACAACACCATTTATTTTTGAACAATCAGATTTAGTATTTGCCATCTTCTTGGATGTGTAGGTAATTGTTGTAGAAGCTATCCTAAAAGATGCTTCTGTCGATGGTCTTATAGCAATCTTGTGTGATGTGGTGCATGGATTTTGTTTACCTACAACTGCAGTTCCATTGGCGTATGGGCCTTTCGAAGTGTTTCCCTCATAAGTCACTTTCTTACCATCAACGAAACCATTCAATTGCCCAGTTTTATTATAAGTATCGGGACTGTGGCGAACCTCTATGAACCCATTAAAAGTATGCATCTTCGTATGATTATTATCTTTAGGTTTACAATACTCTTGTACTCCATTAGCGATAGCAGGCGAATTCAATTTACTGAGATCTGTGGCTATCGTGCTATCGTTAGTTGAAGAACGTACTACCTCAGTCTGCTTCCCAACATCGAGTAATACTTTAGGACTGAGAGTTTGCGATAAATAGGAGATGTATTTTTCGAGTTCATCTGTGACACCATTCTTGGGTAAGCATCTCTTCTTGGTGTCATCGTTGCAAACGCCGCTCGAATCACGTTTCAACCCGTTTTGAGGCTTCATCTTGTGGTTAAAGTACTCTGTGATGCGCCGGTGCATGGGCGGATAGGGACGGCGGATGGGCGCTACTTGGGCCGCGATGCGTCGCGGTCCCGGCGCCGGCTCACTGGCCCACGGCGGCATGCGCGTTCCCACACCTTCCTCGGTGGTGCTGTGCCCAGACTCCGGGCTTGGCGGAGAGCGCGGCTCGGTGATGTCGCTACCGCTGCAGCCGCCGCTCTCCGTTGAACTCAGCACCGCCACGCCGCTGAAACAGACATAACATATAATTAGATAAAATGGCAAAAAAATCACAATGCACGCACATTAACTGTCCAATTTAATAATAACCACAGGGTCATCGAATTACGTAATGCCGTAGGTAGTGTTACCGGAACATTGATAGTAATGACAATCAGCTGTTGAATAGACACGATCGATCGCACGCAAGCATAGGCGTATGCTAGAGCGAGACGGCACGCAGCGCTCATTGGCGACTACGAGCGGCGCAAGGTGCAATGCCCTGCCGGTCCAGTGCAGTGACGCAATGAGACGCGCCGCTGCACTGACCGACCGCCCGACCGCCGACGCACATATTAGAATTGTTATTTCGGGACGCGTGACATTCACCGCTCGGAGTCGGCGCTAACCGTATACGTGTACAAATGAAGGAACAATTTAATTTCTTTATTGTCACTATGTTTATCTACGGAACTTTTATAATTTCGGTCTCCAAAGCATACCTACATGTAAATCGTAATCGTATATTAAAACTACCGCACGTGACACTCGTCACGGGGGCACCAAGCCCAGCCCTACTTGCGTTATCCAAATAAGTTGATTCACACAAGCTTTCTCTTACATAACCCGTTTTAAAATCTTTAGTTATGCGAGATCTACAGGTAAATGTCATACACTGCTATTTTGACACGTAAGGTTTGTAATTTAACACGTATAGAAATGAGTTCTGCGCTCTAACATTTTAGGCGGTTTTTTTGTTGGGGGCTGGCCACCGGCGGATTCTAACAGCGCAGACAGTCGTGGTGTGGGCGGGGTGATGTCTCGGCGCGTCAAGGGTGCACGATCGCCCTTTACAAATCCGCAACGTATACACAACTACAGCTATACACTCCCCTTCATTCTGGCGCTTGGCAAAGAGCTGTGTTCCTAATTGACCCAATTTTTAAAGAACAGCTCTTTTCAGCGAATATTTAAGAATCACGTTCACAATATTAAGTAGAAGACTTATATTTGCATTGGGGATTTTTAACCCTACACAAATTTCTAATCTCTGTGGATGTTTTGTCAGAGAGTGCGGTATTTCCTCTAAATTAATTACTGGTAAAAAAAAAAATGATTGTGCAAGTAAGAAGTCAATCAATCGACAGATCCATGGGACGTTAAAGTTAATAGGCCATTACTTACACAAAACGTCAACATGAACATGTTTCGAACTACGGGATTACAACATGAATAGCTCGTAAGTAACGAAACTTCGACATACGATCAGCGCTTCTCAAACTTACTCCTATACATCTATACAGACAAATAAAAGTGTCAGTTTGTAATATTAAAATAACTGCTTTTTAATCAATGCATATGTATGTATAGGTACACGGTACATATACCGAAATAATATTTTTTACATTTTTTGTCTGTCTATCTGCCTGTTTGTTCCGGATAATCTATGGAACGGCTGGACCAATTTTGACGGGATTTTACTGGCAGATAGCTGATGTACACAATATAATATATGTATACACATGTATAAATATATATTTGTATACATTTAGGATCCGTCAAAATCCATTTAAGACTGATATGATACAACTCAAATGTTTTAATCAAATTGTCTATCACTAAGTTTAAAACGAGAATACAGCCATGCAGACATGGCTTCTACGTCCCAGCATTAGCCTGTGACCGCGTTCGAATCTTAGAAGTTCATAATCAAATCGTCCGATATTAGAAGTGGTTTATAACATTTTATATTACAAAAACAATACATGTAATATGTAATGATTTTATACACCATAATTCGTTTATCTTCGTTCTCAATTAATGTTAGACCCTTGCGCTGACGTCAAAATTGACACACGCTTAGTAAGCGATTATAGAATTAGTCGTAATTTTGCAGGCGTAATTGTTAAAAAACTTGCAAAGAAGACAAAAATTGACACAAAAATGCTAATGCAGTTTATATCTTATTAGTGTTATTATTATAACAAACATAATTTAATCATCATCAGCCTTTCTTAGTGGAAGGCTGCACATAGCCCTCCCCTGAGGGGTTTTTTTGGGCCACGTGGGCGAGGGTGTTAGAGAACGCAGAGTACGGTTTCTCGCACCGCCTACGCTGCCAATGAAGATATGTAATATGTATATTG
>DWDU01002728.1:0-12372 GCA_018245575.1 Jemadia suekentonmiller
GACAAATAACACGTGTTCGCCTTCGTCCCATCAGCACGCATCCATATTTGTTCACAACCTCGAGCGATGTTACAATTGTAACACGAAGTTCGCCGGATAGCGGCATCATCGCGACGGTGCCGCCCTCTCTCTAGTTCCTGCTGCGATTCAATGTAATGTCCGTACTAATGACCGTCTCCGACAAGTATCTAATTTTGTCAATCTTTTATCACTAACTTCAAATAAAGATCTTTTAAAGTTAGGATTAGTTACAACCATCTGGAAAAATACGATAAAGTTTTCTGTGAATTTGTAAAGTTTAGCAATGCAGTGTTTTCTATAAAAATAACATCAAACTCTTAATATAACAACAAAAGTAGTCTTGACGACACGCCTATAGGATTAGCAGTGGATTATAACTCCTAAAGTAAATTTCTGAACCTTATAGGATTACGAAGAAATATTAATAATATAAAAATTCAAACCGTATTTTATTATAGACAGTATCGTACAAAATCTTTCGAGTATCATTCACTGACTTGATTTCATTTTGAAGACATCGATTTATTAACGATATGAAAGCCCGCACATTCATCTTCAATGATGCCTTTAATTACCTTTTTGTGGCATAGAAATACGTCTACTTAACAAATCACTGTAGACCGTGGTACGGTAACCGAGTTACGGAACTCATCGAAGCTAACGTGGGTATGATTATGATAAATTTACATTCTATGTCACGGGCCAACCATCGGCATCGTAGATTTTAAACGTTGCGTGTGGATCCCGCTCCTTAATCTGCGCCCCATTAACGGGTATCATTAATCATAGTTTTAATAACAATTTAACCCCCGAAACTAAATTAATATATCTTCATCTATTCACGTGCACCGAACGACGGGCCGAACGTATCGAGCTTTATCATTCAAATTTCACCGAACAAGACGCATAGAAAATCGCGGCCGCAACAAATGCACACATTATTTCCATCGCTGTCCCTACGCGGTAATGAATTCGAGTGCAACTGTTACAAATGTTGAATTCGGCTTTTGTTGTTTACCCATTGTGTACAATTAAACGTGGCAAGATGTAATAATCTCGAATGTCTCTTTGTACTTTTTATCGGGACAGACACATGCGGGGTCATAATGAATTATAAGTCGCGTTGCCAGTGCGAACATTTATGTCGTACAATGAATTGATTGTCAGATTTAAATGTAGGGTTGCGCGTACCAAGTTGAGCGTGCGTTGTGCGCAATGATCGCTAAAATTCGGGGTGTACCATTATTTATTACACTATAATATTTTGTTGCAGTCCACCGTTAATGGTGCTTTTTTCACGTATTATTTTTTATTAACGGCCAAAACTGTTCATTATATAATATTGATGGGGTTGATACACGTTTTATTTGTTTATGTTTCTCACGAACTGCGATCCTTCCTTATCGTGGATTAGGGAAGGGATTATAGAAACGATTTTATTAATAAATCCTCTGCTTTTAATAACGCGTTAAGTTTGATTCTGGAAGCTATGTTTTTAGTTAAAAATCTCTCCCATATTTAAGAAGTGACAGAATTCGACCATATAGCAAGACATTAATTACAGTCATTGGTTAAAAATAAATAGAGGCTACAAGTTGGAACATCTTTTCCTATTTATTGTTTAAAAGTCTACGTCTCTTTTATTGAAATAAAAATAGTTAACCCTTTCATATGTTTTTATATTTTAATGTTTAAAAATTTTATATTAAGTGGCAATGTAGCGAAAATGTTGGTACTCAGTTTAAATTTGTGAACCGTTTCTGTCTCATCCAAATATGTATTAACAAAATCCAGTTACAAATACACAACTATATCTGTAACAGTTTACCCGCACAAGCTAATTATAAGTCTAAAATTACCAAACGGAACCGCGTGGGGAATAACAGAATCACAGCATGTAAATCGGTCGAGTTTGCCTCCTGGGGCCAAACCCTAAATTATCGGTTTGGCCTCAAGCTATTTAACGACATGTAACTTTATTCGCTAATAAGCTGTGTCAACTATTGTCGATATGAATGTAATAATATATTAAATAATTCTCGCGTTCGGAAAGCGATTTCGACATATGGCACCGAATCAATTGACCCAGCTGGACTTCCTTTGTATAAATTTATTGCTTTCAACCTAGAAATTGGAACACCAGTCAGCGATTTTCAATTGAGACCTATTATAGAAGTAGAGGATATTTTTGCGACGACTTTTCTTTCAAGATATTACTCGTATTACTCAGTGGCAAATCAAATTGGTCTGAGAGCGAAAAGAAAGTAAGGTAATGAAAATCTAAAGACGAAGAGCATTCTCAAGATAAAAAAAAATAAATCTCATTCTCAAGATAACTAATGAAAATATTCAAAGTAGCAATTTTCTTAGTCATTTCACAATACGTACTATAACTGTATTAGAAATATAGGTCCATATATGTATATTTAACATTCTTGTCAAATACAAAGATTTGTTTTATAACGGTTTTAATCAAATAGTATAAGGTATTTTTTTTATTGCCGAGAATACTAAAAATTATCCACATGTAAATCATTTGCAATGGCGAAAGTCTCTTATTTTTTATAAAGTTAACACTACTGAATTTTTGTAGTTTATATCTCGTATTAGTAAGAGGTGAATGTAACTGGCGAAACACGGAATTGTAATACATTAATCTGATACCTCTTCGAGAATTACAGGCGTGGTGTTACGTTTTAACACTAATTCATTAAAATAAGAAGACAGAAGATGTGCCAAAGAGTAATGAACTTCGGTTCTTAACATACGCAACAACCTACATAAAACCAATGCTAATCAAGTGTCACACTTCCGCGACTCCACCAGTACCTCCAGTGGCTTACATTATATTGCAGGTTCAAACCGCGATTCATATACCCGATCTAGAAACCCACAGGTATAGATTTAAGTACTGGTTCAGATTACTCGTTTTCTATGATTCATGGCCATGGTGTTAAATTTTAGCGGCACTAGAAATCATAAATGACTGGGATGATTAAGTTTTTGTATATCAAGTTTCTTAGTAATCAAGTTCCATTCGCACAGTTAGATGTGTATCTATGTGCAACGCGTCTATATTACGCGTGCGTTCGCGCCAGTACGGACCCACTGTGTTCACCCTCGCGTCTCATTAAATACGTTTCCGCATATCACGCACTATGTCATTTCCTTTTTAGTGATGGGCCCGATATAAAATGTGAGCCCAAGTTGATTATTTGATATTTACATTATCATATTTAGTTATTTTAAGTTCTTGTTTCCAGTCTATGTACTAGTGATATAAAAAGGGTGTTTGCTTGTGGCTTTACCCTTCAATTTCTGGGAGGTAACCCGTCTCCAATAGTAGGACTATAAAAGGATAATGATAATGATGTGACTTATAAATAGTATAATGAGTATTTAAAAAGAATCATTACAATATACACAATATTTCTACAACAATTTCAGAATACTCAGTGTTGAGACCAGAGTCCATCACGCTCACCAAATTTGAATTGGTGAGCTTCAGGCGCGTTAGAAAAATGAATATAAAACTCAACGGAACCATCATCAATCATTTTATCATTATTTTACTGGACACGGATCTAATATTTTTATATTAGATCCGACTCTTGACGAATACAAGGGTAAAATGATCTGTTCGATGTATTCGTCAGTATCCACCCAAGTCGAAGTTGGTCACAGACGCATGCATGGCGTATGCAATTTGCGACGATACACCTTTAATGCGATATAGAAATTATTATAAAAATAATTGCTTTGCGGTAAAAATGGATATAGGGCCAGAACTTTCTCGAGCGATAGGTTTCTTCGGTATAGGTTTTGTCACCTACATACATCGTTACAGCACATCAATGTTTTGTTGTTTGACCTATAAATTAAATTCGACTAATATGACAATTAATGACATTTCCAAGGATAATTAGAAAAATAAAATTAGTAAATACTCAAATATGATTTTATCGATAATCGGGTTATTATTGTTTCATTGTTCCCAGCACTATCTGCGTAACCATGGGAAGCTATTTGCGGATTCAATCAAATCCGCAGAACGGTATATTATGTGATTAAAATATTTTGTGTGTGCCTACCCGTTGTTCTTCTCCACGAAACTTTATTAATGAAAATTAAACATTGTTTTTGAACAGATCTGATATAATTGCCTCGCTTGAACAAATTGAACTATTTGTTTAAGTATTATAATAATGTACCTACACGTATATGCAGTGTATTAGGTTTGAAAATTACGTCAGTTTCGTCTGTGGTTTTTGGATGACGTAATCTTGTTCTATTACCGCCACGCGAGGTCACTCTCTATTTAAACTACATTGTTAACAATGCTTTACTCGGACGTATATTTCAAGTAAAATTGAATAATTTAAAGCAATTTGATATACTATAAGTAGCAGTCCACGATTTGAATATTGCATGGCTAATACTACTACTACATAGATATAGAAGGGTTAAAACCGTAAACATTTATACGAGTATTTATTAATAATATCTTCAGTTAAATACACATACAATGTGAAACTCAATCACAGTTAATTTTAACGGAATGTCCGTACGTTGTCATAACACGATAATTAAACCGTGTCGACGTCATCAGTTTATTATAAACCGGTACAAACATTCATTGTTATTAGCCGATTTCCAACAAATTCAAAATTCGAATGCCGCAAACGGTCTGATTTCGAACGTGTTACTATAGAGATCGGTTACGCCCAAACAATATTATCATCCCCACATCGGCCGGGTCGTTGCGTATTACGGGGGTTGATTGGTTAGTAACAGTCGACTTTACAATGCATTTATCTATTCATTAAATTGGTTGTTATACGGATTTCGGGAATTGTTTAAATTTGGGTTCTCATGCCCGTTTATTACACGGGGACTGAGAATGCTTAGGGTTCCCACGAGCGCTGATTACAAAAGGACATTCCTAATTCTCATACAGCCAATGTCTATACTAGATCGTTTATTTTAAATTTTAAATTTTTGCTGTCAAATTATACGCATAAACTCTATCCGAACTAAACCAAAAAATCAAGATATATTCTTTAAATCCCACACCATGATGCGCATATTTGATTTCTACAAAATTACTCGTAGTTATTTTTTTTATTGCTATGTGTAATGTGCTGTGAATAATCAACTATTTATATCACTATTTAGCGAATACCTACATATTTTGAATTGATCACATATTTATTGGAATATAATGCATACGTTGAACCAATTTAACTCTCGTCCTCTGAGTTTCACGTCATGTACATTGACTCGATTGCTGGCATATTTAATATATCCGGAAATATTTCTTCCAACGTGGTTTATGTATTTGGAATATTTAAATGCCTCGTTTATGAAGTTTGGGTTGCATGCGGAGACTCTATATCTATTTATGGTTTCAATGGCTTTGCTTGTTTTAGTGCTTTGTTATTAGTGTTATTTCACCGACTATTAAAATTATTATGGCCGTTCGAAAGAAGTAGGAAAGGAATGGCGCCTAAGAGTGAATTAAAAATTTCATTACAATCAGTTATTTGTGAGCACGAGACGCGATTGGTACCGATTGGTACAATAGTTAAACTTTGTCGGAGGCCTTAATTATTTGCTCAAGAAGTATTCTAATGTCATCAGATCTTCATTTGGAAAGTACCTGGTTCAAATGTATTTATTCCAATTACTTAAAAAAACATCAGCATCATCAGCCCACCTCATATAACAAAATTTTGAAATAATATTAATTTTTTTCCATATAAACTTCCAAAATTATGTTCAAAAAGTACTTGGAAGTCATTAAGAATTCAGTCTGAACAACAAAGTACAAATACTTAACGCATAGAAAGCAACGAACCATTTTTTAAATGTTGATTTTGTTCAGATGTCTAGTAGGTAATATTTACTAGACCTATTCTACAAGGCAACATTATTTTAACAACTCTATCATGGCACCTTTAGTGTAAATTAACAGTACGTTTGAATGTAAATAGCAAAGAAAAATTGAGTAAAAGAATCGTTTCAATGTACATAGTTCTCAATTGAATTGGAACAACTACCAGAAGCGAACTACCTGAAACCATCGCGAACTATTATCAGAAACTAGCAACATTCGGCCAACAATGACCTAGCGTTACTGCTACACTGTTAAATAACTCAGTACAGATCTTAGTGTATAATTTAACTAAACTAATGAAAGGTAACCATAAAACGCGGGATGAAGTTTACTGCTTATAACACGTGAACCGACGATACAGGAATGACTTCGCGTTGAATACTAATTAGTATGTGAAGACCACCAAAGCAGTTTTCGTTTCCGACATCTATTCGTAAGATTATAATTTCCAACATCCGGATAATTGTGTGAACGCACCTCGGGTAGAACGTGTTAGCTGCAATACAATTTTAACTCATTAGAATAATTAGTAAGAAATATTTTTAATGCATGCATATTGATAAAGAGAGGTGATAGTGTAGTGATTTATAATTCAGTCTCCTTATCAGGAGGCTCTTGGTTCGGATCCCGGCACACACTGCATAACAATGTTCTATATAAAATAACGTTTACAAGATCGTGGTCGTCATCAGCCTAAATCCACTGCCAAACACACGGCTCCTCTGTGGAGTTATCGCTGGGAACGGAGATTGGGAATTGAGTAATATGTATTTGAGTTTGACAAAATTCGAGTCACGGAAAACTGCTATAATTAAACGTGACTTTAACATTATAAAACACACGAAAATGATGTTCCGTTGTTCACTTAGAACAGTATCTGGTACTTTCTATAATATCAATTCATGTCCGCTGACGTTGCTAAATCGAAGGTCGTTCCAAAATGCAGTCGCAATTACAATTGAAGTCGCCGAAATTATTGTGTACTGTATCACAATCACCACTGCAAGTTCATCAAGAGCTAGACGAATCCAAAATAACAATTCCCAATTCCAAAATTATAATTTCCTGTTTCGAAAGCGGATGTAAGTAAAATTTCCCGCATTAAAACCACGGTGACCCTTCCAATTACACTTAGGTTTAATCATATGAACGCTCCTGGATGAAAATCTAATGCATTATCTATGTATGTTCGTTTTATTTTTATTCTACCCAACCGCGATTCTAGGGATAATTTTATTTCACTCTAATGAGAATTAAAAATTTACCGAATAATATTTTTCTCTTTTCTATAATAAATGACAGGCGCCGACGTCGCTAATGCCTATAGAGATTTAATGATTATGTGGCCATAATAATACTGCATTTAGTGTAATCATCGTTTTGTCACGCTTCGACCAATTAAATAATTATGGAAATAAACGAAATTACACCGACCATACCTCGACCGGTTTTTTTCTCTTTTGATTAACGATTTCGTGTTTCGACGATTCCAGTTAGAATTTTATTGATAGACGCTTGCTTACGTCATATTATGTTTGTGGATACGAATATAAGTTACGAAATGTATGAGAAATTGTCTTTTAATTACGTGACTCAGTAACATTTATCTGCAGTTTTTTATGTCTGTATATAAATAGGCAAAGGCTTTCTTCTCTGTTTGCTAGCTATTGACGAGCTTAAGTGTTAAGCATGAAAAAAAAAAAAAAAAAACTAAAGTTGGATGGTTCAATAGCGGTCATTTAATTCGTTTAAAGGTAATAGGTATAAATTATTACGTAAGCATAACTGCTTAATCGTGGGAATATAATGCATTCCTCTGCCTACCTCTTCGAGAAATACAGGCGTAATGTTAAGTACGTAAAAATTCACGCCGTCGAATAAGAAGACGTAACATCACGCCTATAATCCCCGAAGAGAGAGATAAGCAAAGGAATGTAGTGCCTACACTTCCACATTTCAGCAGTTACGTTTACGTCCCAATATGGAATAGGTGGTGAGCCTATTGCCATGCATCGGGCACATTTCCAGACTCCGAGCCACTACTAGAAAATCTAAATTAGAAAAATATGATAGTGCCCGACTCGGGATTCAAACCCAGGATCTACCGATCGGCTTTCGCGCTTGCAACCGACACGACAAACGAGGCAATAAAAATATACTTCATTTGCGAGTAGAACGATTAGGAGGTTATCAATAACTGGAGATGAACTATCTTATCTTACATTTTGAGTTCAGGTATCCTTTGTTATAATGTCAAAGATCTTCAAACGATACAATAATCTATATAGTGTATTACTGTCACACTATTAAAAGTTAGAGGGTGAGAAATGTTGCATAGATAATTTGCCTGAACGCAGTTTATAAGTTAGCGTCGGTCAAGTGCCCTCGGCGAGCGGCGGCCACCCAAAGCACATTTTCTTAATTAAAACCCCAACTGCTTCAGCGGTAATACTAGATAGTATCAATTGTCCAAGTTTGACCATAGACCGTATTAAGTGTCGTTTTGTCGGTTTTAATAGCTCGCCAACGGGAATATCTGGCGGAAACTTCTTATCAATTGTTGCTTTTGTTATCTTGAGTTTGAACATAAAAAATTATGACTGAAGATTTATGTAAGTAACGTTAAAAAGTATGTAATTTTTTCTTGCATTAAAAATTTGCAATTACTTCGTGTCGATTTATTTTTGGATATTGAAAGTTGTCTGCATTCTGTAAAAATGCTTCTTTTAATACCGTCCAATTGTTATGGACAGAAAATCACATACATAACCTAATATGACTCAGGACATAACTTCGAATGCAATGTGATCGTTCATACTTTATTCGTTTAGAATTCACACCGAGAGTACAACGAGCGTTTGAATCCTTAGCATGATTGTGCGAAGTTGTATGCGTATTCGATACGAAACATCACTCACTGTAATGGTGGAGGAAAAGAAACTTGTGGATCTGAATCTTCTCGTACATTCTATAAGAAATGTGTGAAGGTTGAGCACTTTACTTAACCAGATTTGTAGACATAATATTAATTTGGGTTAGGTTGACAAAATGGCCGACGAAGAAGTACCGATTTAATCACGAAATGAACAAAAACAACACTCTTAAATTGTATCATCATCTACGTCATTTTTAAATACATCTTTTATTTCTGTTAATTTATATATGGAATGTTGCTTGTGTATACATGTAAGCCGTGTTTGCCTATAATTGGGATGGCATTTAAAATGATGTGTGTTTGTTAAAAATTTGAAATGTACATTCCGTTGGCGATCCTAAAATAAATAAAAATAAATAAATTGCACTCATTATCATCTGTGTAATACATCCTCCGCTTACCTCTTCGGGGATTATAGGCGTGATGTTAGGTATTAACTTTCCACTGTCGGGCACGGTAACTTTCTCAAAATGAGAAGCATACCTAAATTGTACGTAACAATGAGTTCAATAATACCAAGACCTTTTATTTCTTGTTTCCTTCGAGATCCTTGTTCAAACGAAGCATGTTCTTCGCTTGCTGGATACACAAAAAAATCTCGATGCGAACTGTATCAATGCAACCAGCCATCCTTTGGCGTACGACGAACTCTAAGCAGTTAATGAAAATCGGCTTGGTCGCTTTCTGCATATAGAGAGGCAATTTGCTGAAACGGTCGCCCGCCTTCGAACTAATGCGAAATATTGCCACAGGCGTCACACGATATGCTAATCTAACCTTTAATATTAAGGTATGAAGAGTGGTTGTGGTGTAGAGATTTGTAGCGTCTCGACTGTTGCGTTCGATACTTAATGATTATGCAAATACGTAAGCCCTAGGACTGTTTAGGTTCAATATCTTCCTAGTGATAAATTGATAAAGCAAACATGTTGGACTGCGGTTGTCGGGTGAATTATTTACGACTGCATCATGATAGATCGTTTCCGTGAAACAAACAATCCCTTTAAGATGGATATGTACAATGCTCGACACAGCATCACATCCTGGATGCAATATTATACTTTTGTGACAAACATATTCTTAAACCTCAACCTTGACTGCCTTGGTGGTCGAGATGGTTGCAAGGGCGACTGCCGATCGAAAGGTCCTGGGTTCAAATACCGGGTCGAACTTTTTCCGGGCCTTTTACGGGCTGCTAATTTTTCTAACTCAGATTTTCTAGTAGTGGGTTGAAATCTGGACATGTGCCCGGTGTATGACAATACAATCAATACCTATTCAATAGTGGAACGTAAACGTAACTGGTGAAACGTGGGAGTGTCCATGAGTGTGTCCTTTGCTTACGTCTTCGGGGATTATTGACGTGACGTTACGTTAATACATATCGTTACATGTTTCTATAATAGTACTTATATCATCATGTCAGGATCACCAAGTGTTAAATAAATGTATCGATACAAATTGGACGTATATCTTCTAAATTCATCGCTGTCTGTGTACACGTGAGTTAGTCTCGGAGATTCCTGTCTCCCTATCAGCCGACAGCTGAACTATTCGGTCAAGATCGCTGTCTGGTTTTGGTCTCTTTTGGCACCTGCATCCATAAAAAATCTCATACAAATAATATTAAACCGTACGCACACTACTGTCCATTTCATGAATCCGAATCGAAGTGGGGAGACTGAACGCTGACAGGCATACGATATTATTTGGACTTGTGTAGATCTCTATTAGGAATATTTCATACAGAATACAATATTGCAATAATGTTCAAATACCGTGTATAAAATCGTATGTCGGGCCATAAATTATATACTCATTTTAACCGTTTGCAGTTTGTGCAACACAAAATCCGTTCGCGATTAATGGAGATATTTTAGTGTATTAAAAGTTTATTTATAGTCACCGAAATCGGTGTGCGTATATTAAGAGAGTGATGAATGTAAAATAAACACGTCAAGTCTTTAGAGATAGCTGTTTGACACTTGGGGTTTTCTGCCTACAGCATCAGGGACCCGGAATAATAACATAATAATAAACAATATTTTATCGTTTGTATAGTTTATTTTGAGATCTGAAAAAAAAATGTCCGCCATACCAATTGACCTGTCCAGTCATCGGCTTACTAACAAATCATACCAGAATGATGTGGGTATGCGCTGGTTTATACTTTTTACTTACTGAACACATGTAAGTAATATAATTTACTCTTTGTTACTCTGTTTTAATAATGATAATGATAACTAACATAATAATAATAGAGAAGATAAGCTATGATATAGGTTCCCATGCTGGTGCCAGAGACCTTAAGCACCAGTATATGAATAATGGAGCAAATGAAAATTGTTTATTCAGTCAGTCAATTTATCACAGATTAAAAACATCTACGCCACTCGTTAAAACGCCGAAACTTTACGGTTAGGTACGCTTTACGTTCACAATTTGGGTGAAATAACGAGCTTTTCATATTTACCTTTAAACGAAAATTTCCCGTAAAGCCTTTAAACTGGTTGAATGTTAGGACCGCAGAATGATGAAATTATATCACAAAAATTTCAAAGAGAAATTCGTGAACTATTTCACTTGAACTACACGTACTGAATTCGAATTTTTGAGGAGCAATACCAGCCAACCATTCAGGTTACCTTAATACGGGTTATGATTCTATTGAGCTTTCTCATATTTTTATTGTAAAAGAACCCGTATATATAGCGAAAGCTCTTAGCGTTCGAGCGTGTGTTTATGGGTCTTATCAAAAGTTTTGTTAGCCATCAGTGACGGTTAATCTTCGGAATAAAACCCACACGATTTGTGACTTATAAATCGAATTTTTCTAACTACACTTGCGTAAGGAATAATAACTTGATTTTCCAACATCAAATTTATCGTGTTTCTCAATACATGCAACGTTCTGGGTTGGAATCGGTAGCCGCGCCCTGCTGGGTCGTAATCATAAACCACGAGATTCCATCCACTTACAACGAAAAAGAGCTCTTTTATTTCACATTTCCTATTTTTTTATTACAAAACAGGTTGTAAATTAACTGCAGTTTAGATGGCTTCTTTTGAATTACAATAGTTTATTAACGGATATAAACGTTTTATGCTGTTTTAATGCCCCCAGAGGAGTTTTCGTTCTTCTCACTAACTGCTCATAACAATTTTACGACGTACAAAAGTAACAATTTCTTATTTGTTTTAACCTTTGATTAGAACTTTCTTCTCAAGAAACAACCTTAAGTGTTCCTGTGTGAAGTTCAGTAAGTGTAATTATGTACATTTGAATAAATAAAATAAAAAATATTTTGTACGTTCGAATAATCGCAGAAAGTTACATGTCAATTCCGTTTTCAATTTATGTACTATGGCACAATTTTCTACACACTGTCCACGTTATTTGTAATATTTTTTAAATATTTCTCAATAGGTCTATTTGAAATCGGTCTTACAATTGGTACCTTGCAATAATTTTACTGAGAAATATACTTAAATATAGTCTAAATGACTGCAAATACGTTAC